>JANEYF010003802.1:420000-560000 GCA_029963845.1 Rhamnusium bicolor
AAACGCTGCTCATGAAGGTGTTGTAGGCAAATATTTATATTTATATACTTCCACATGCGTTTAGTTTATTATCTTTTAGCCAAGTAAGTAGTTCTATACCATTAAAATAATTATCGAAGTAGATTTTATGGCCTTTTCCTACTAAATATTTGCATAAATTTTTTACCACATATGAGCCTAAATTTGTCTGCACTCCGAGACTTTCCGGTACAGATGTCGAACTTCCAAGCATATCCAGTTTCATCAGCCAACACCCAAACCTTGAAACCTCTTTTTATAGATTTTTTTGGCATGTATTGTTTCAGGGAACTACACCCTTTGAATCTAATCATGCTCTCATCGATAGCTACGTGTTCATGTAAATGGAAACATCTCTGAAACGACTCTTCTAGTGATGACAAAAACGGACGTATTTATCATAATTTGGTTCATTTCTTCTGAGCATGCTTATATTTTCATTCAAGTGTAAATTTTCAAGGAGCCAACCAAAACTATTGACTGACATTAAATTCGATATAAAGTAATCATGAAGATCGGGTTCTGAAGACCAATGGTTTCTATAACTCGGGAGATGCTTTATTCACATAAGAATATTAATCCCCAGAAATACTTTTATTTCATCAATATCAGTCTGTGTCCTTTTTTCCGCTCGTTATATGTCCTTGTGCGGCGTATAAATTAGTTTGAAAACAATATGATCTAGCAATTAATCGGATACAAACAATTGAAATACTTGGAATGGTGTGGGTTTTATCAGTTTTTTTATAAAGTTGGGTACACCAGAATCTGTTTCATCAAACGATCTGGGAGGGTCTGGTTTGTTGGACTTTAACCATGTAGGCTCTTTTTGGCGAATAATATTTGTCCTAATGGTTGCTAATGAAATATCATCATCAGAATCCCAATCAGACGAAGTATCACTACGCGTATCTTGTAATATCAAATCATTCTCATTATCAAAGCCTGGTATGTCTACGTCAGAACCTACATCATCCTCACTACATTCCGATTCCAGACCCGATAGCAGAACCACAACTTCTTCATCTGACATATTTATCAACTCATAGAGTTCATTCTGGGTCATATCTTCTAAACGCAAAGGTAACTGATCCGTTTTGTTTTGATTCATTGTTCTATGAAAACAAAAAAACAACGAATAACACATACGGCATAGCGGGTTAAATTTTGAACATGCATATTAAAGGGGCCTCAGTCCAGCTATTGCAAATATAAGCTGCATGTAACTACTCCTACGTATTATATATCTAACGTACTTACCAATAATTGCTGTTGTATTAATAAAATTTCAAAAGTACTCAAAAAAAACTATTATATAAAACAGAAGAAAATATAAACTCTACACTCACATCACTCATCTGCGAATAATGACATAAAACTGGACGATAAGTCCAGGGCGGCACTATTGATACTTCTATTAAGGGTTATGTCAGTAAATTATGTTGTGGGACAGAATATAAACCTACATGCTCTAAAGCTAAACAAGCAATTTTGCCCGGTATAAATTGTAGCCCAGTATGCCAAGGAAAGTAAAAGTTGGTAGGTTAATTTATAAACCGATATACCTGAAAGAGTTAAGCTTGATCTACATTTGATATTTCGGAAATCTTTTTTCTGAAAACGTCTACATTTTATATAAACTAACCATTATTGTAAAATGTTTTTAATATCACAAAAAATCTCAATGCTCATGTTTTTGAAAATAACACTGAAATTTTATAATCAAAAATTACAAAAAAGAAGCCTGCGCTTTATCGGCATCTGAAATTTTGCCGATACCAAATAACCACAGGACATAATACGCCTCCAAAATTTTCCGTATTTTTACTTGCCGTTCTTTAACGCGCAATAGTCACGTTTATCTTCAAATCTTGCAACCATTATTTAATAAGCTTCCTGACATAACCAATTGATGAAATTTTGCACAGTTACTAACGTCAGATGACAATGCAATACTTTACTGTTACTTTTACAAATATCCCCACGTAGGGTGCGCGGGGGTGAAAATTGAAAAATCTACAAAAGTATGATAATAATTTAATGTATGATAATAATTGAATTAAAGTATGACTAAAAGTAGAAAATAAAAAAAATAAAAAATTTGCTTTTCTTAACACTGACGTAGTTTTCCACGAAACACCAAAACACTATATACTGCACTCAAGTGCAGTATATAGTGTTTGCCAAAAAAAAAGCCACAAAAAGCAGGGAGTGCGCCCTTTGCACAATCTGCATACAATCATAAGAAAGTTATGTGGTGGCCACATCAGATATTTTACTTTTTAGTACCACTAAGAAAAGCAAGTTTTTAGAATTTTTTTTTATTTTTTTTTTTTACAAATGTTAAGTTCGATTGCGGTTTCAATAACTATAACTATCTTCGTTATAATCAGCCACAAAACTTAGAAAGAGTGAACTGTCACAGATTTTGCTTCAGCTTCATTTCCGTCACCTTTTAGCCTGTCCAAAATCATCTCAAACCGATTTTTTTCTGAACTGATTCCTTCTTCTAACTTTTTTGAAAAGAGCAAGATCTAAAATCTATGTGTAGCAAAAATCGCTCCTCCGACGATGGTCATTTAGATGGGGAATTGCTAGCTCTTGTGTCGTCCGTCGTTAAACTCTTAACCTATACGAAACTTTTCGATTTAAAATTATGAACCCTCGTGGTTCCGCCATCTTCTGTATGATTGCATGCATAATTTAGTAATTCTGTAACTTTGCAACGTAAATCTACACCTTGTGAACCACTTTTTTCGTTTGGAAGTTTTTTAAATTATTTATTATAATAATATTTATATATATATACATATATATATATATATATATATATATATATATATATATATATATATATATATATATATATATATATATATATATATATATATATATATATATATATATATATATATATATATATATATATATATAAAATAATAATTTCGAATGCATTAAAAAATATATTTTTCTCTATTTTTTGTGCACTAAAAATAAAAATTATCGGAAAGGCAATCTCGACGTATTATAGAAAGACGATGTTAAAATTATCACACTAATACACAAATTTGTATAACATTTCGATTTGTAACCATTTGTAACCTAAATATATATATATAGAAAATGGCTGTTACTTGTAGGTAGATGCTTTTATAGTTTCGAGACTTTTTTTATTTTAACAAGAAACCAAAGGCAAGAATAACAAGGTAAGTAGCTGTTACTCCACAAAATTAAATTTGTGTATAGGGGTTCCCTTTAAAAGGAATTTCCTCACTTTTTAAAAGCATTGGTAATATCATTACGTTTCCTTTCTATCCTGGCTTCAGTACAACAGATATAGCACATTCAACTTTCTTCATTGAATACTTGAAAAGTGACAATGTCCATGCCGCACATATTCCATCATCATCAAAAGTGTGTTAAATTAGAAAATTATTTGTTGAAACATAAATGTATAAAATAATGCGACTAATATTTTTATAAACATTTACATATGACTAGACACACTTATCCTGAGCACACAAGTTTTTCTTCTTTTTTTTTAGTTACTTTTGACTCATTGAGTACAATATATTCACCCCACTTATTTGATTTATTAAAAAATATTTAAAAGCAATCAATTTATATAATATTCCGTCGCTTAACTCTAAAATAGTTTTATAAATGTTTTCTATATTTGGAATATATCTGTCTCAGTATTAAATTATTATCAATACGTTATTTAAATGCCTTTCACCCATTATAGATTCTTGATATTTTTTGTAATCGTTGAGGAAAATTGAGTTTAAAAGTTTCAGCATATAATTATCTGATGACTCGTAGTAGCTATAATAAAATTTTAAGAATAATCCATGACTAACTAACAGATCAAATCTTTTACTAATGTCCAAAACGACTGGATCTTTAGAGTCAGTAAAAAAGAGAAATGCAAAAAAAAAGTTTAAACTCATTTTAATGGAAGAGTAGATATACAAAATGTCTAAAATTTATTACTTACCACTTCTTTCTCAGAATGTTTTGGAGAATTTAAAAATTATTTTTTTTGAAAAACGGGGATAATGACTAAAATTTCTTGAATTTTTGGACCATTTTATATACTTCAAAGAAACACATTCCAATACATCCTAACATCCATCAAACACTTTCAGTTATGCAACGAAAACATTTTGTAAGAGAAATCTAGAAACCAAACGTCTCTGAAAAAAAAATCATATGACAAATACTTTATTACTACTTTATCGATTCTCCAAGTTTCAGTATTTAAATTGGAATCATTCTGTTGTATATACCGAGTGACTATAGGACATGGTGTGCCTTCAAAATTATTTTAAATTACAGTATTTTTGAGATATAAATATGAAATTTGGGAATTGTTAATAACACATAGAAGCACATATTTTGATGCTATTTCAGGTTTTATGTTTTCATAAAAAATCAGTGTTCGAATTTTTGGCAGAGGGTGCCTCCTAAAAGTTGCCAATTGGCTAAAAAATGAGATTGGTGAAGTCTCAGCTCAATTGGATAACGTTAACCCGTGCTTCATCATGGTTAAAGTTTTGACTTTTATGAAAATTAATTTTACATCTACTCTCATCATTTTACTTTATTTATTTTTTCAATTTGTACATAAAAGAGGGTTTAGTTAAAACTGTTTTCAAAAGTAAATGCAGCAAAATCCAAATTAAAAAAGAAGGATTTAGGAGAAAAGAAAATCAAAAAAAAGGTATAAAAATGAGAAGAAATAATGTTCAAATGCACTTTATTATTTAAAGTTGAGTTATAAAAAAAGGAAGAATTACAAAGGAAAGAAGTTGTTATTATTATTTACATTTACAATTTATTATCAGATTAAGGTGGTAATGGCTTAGATAAGGTGGCTTTTAAGAGTCAGGAAAAATTTTCCTACATTTAGATACAACTTGTAACAAAAACTACCGTTGTTATTCGTCTTTCGTCAAACAGGAATTGAAGTCTTGTATTAATTTTACCCCCCTTTTAGCTATGTCATTGGCAATCCTAACTAACTAACACGATGCACACTTTTTTTAGCTTTTAAATAATGAGTAATTTCACACCATACATCGGATTCAGTATTTAAACATTTTGTATCAATTTCAAATCTCTTGAATAAATTTAGAGTTTGATGAGAAAAAAATCAACTTCTTTGTCCAATAAATCATCCACTTGTTCGAGACTGAGCTTTGCTTTCATATCCCTATCATCATATTTCTTTTTCAAAGGAAATTGATTTTTTAGACTTTTCGTAGCCATGCTTGTTTTGAAATTTTTTTCTAAAGTTTCATCAAAAAATTAAAATGCGACTTGCTCCGAATTGAGATACCACAGATGATTTATCATTTTAGGCAGCGCCTTATCTGCAAGTTCTTTATCAATTTGTCTATAATTCACAAAAAATTTTAATTGTAGGTCTTGGTTGGGGGAGCCAAAGTGGGTTTGGGGGCGTTGAACCACGCTTTTACATAAATATTATTTATAAATAAACAAACGTCTGTGATACCTTTTTTTTCTAAATCTGTTAATGAAAATTGATCCCTGAAAAGATATATTTTGAGAGAATAAATGGCCTTTGCCATCCATCTGGTCTGATGAATAGCACCAGATACTATGAAAAAAATGTCTTTTATGTCTATCAAAATTAAACAAAGTTGGATAAATTCTTTATAATCATCTCTTGGCTGATTTTTTAATTGTTCTATAAGAAAACTTCATATTTGGTCTGAATTACCTATTTTATATTTATAGCTATTAATGTAACGAGATTATTGTGACGTTGCCAGGCAACGAGGCAGTAGTCGAGTCGTCTGGCAACGTCCGAGATGGTTTAAATCACATAATAATCGAGTTACATTCAAAGATTTATCGTATCATTGACAACGATGACGTGAAAAAATCAACAAGTTTGGTTGTCATTTTATCGTGCCATAAAAATTATGATAGTCTTAATTACGACAAGCTTTGGCGAAATCATGGAAGATATTGATATTCCTGAAAATATACTTGCTGCTGCTAATACTGTAAGATTAGATTTTCTTCCGGATAAATCAAAAATCCATTACGAAAAACAATATCTTCAGTTTTGTGAGTGGCGAGATAGAGAACAGGTTCAAGGTGCTGGAGAAACGGTAATACTTGCTTATTTTGTGAAACTCTCAAATCAATACTCCCCGTCATCTTTGTGGCCTAAGTATTCTATGTTACGAGGTTGTTTGGAGTTGAAGGAAAGAGTGGCAATCGACAAGTATGGCGCTTTGATACGATTCATTAAGAAAAAAAATGTGGGTTATAGAGCTAAAAAATCTAAAGTATTCACGAAAGAGCACGTTAGTGAATATGTTTGTACTGCCCCAGACGAGACATTTTTAATGATGAAAGTAGCTTGTTTAATTGGAATTGCGGAGCTTGTAGAACCAATGAATTAACGAAAATGTCCATGGAAAATAATGAAATTCTAAAGAGCAAGCTAGTAATAACAATTCCTTACTCAAAAATCCACAAGGAAAGGATTTTTGCGGTGATATCTGATGGAGACGTTAATCTTGTGGCTTTATTTAAAAAATATGTAACATTACATCCAACTCATACTCCGCATAGAAGATTGTTCGTATCATATAGAAACGCAAAATGCACCATTCAGCCTTGTGGTATCCATTTAATTTCTAAAATACCTGAGAAAATTTCTATGTATCTCAAACTTGAAAATCCAACTATGTATACTGGTCATTGTATTAAAAGATCTTCAGCAACTTCTCTTGTTAATGCTGGTGGAGACATATTAGATTTACAAGAACTTGGTGGTTGGAAATCGAGCAATGTTGCAAGAGGATATTTAGAAGATAACTTGAGTAAGAAGGTTTCCATTGCGCGAAAAATTCAAGTTGGAGACGTTTCTGTAAACACTGTATCATGTACTAAAGAGACCATCGAACTGAAAAAGAATGTTGCTAGGCAAGATTCAGTGGACATGCCCATCATTTTGGACAATAATGCTGTATCAGGTGTATCTATCAAATTTGAAAACTGTCAAAATATTCACGTCAATGTTCATAAATAATAGCTATAAAATTAAATTCGTACCTAGGGTATTATGATACGGTAACTAACGTATTATATATTGTAACTAACGTATTATGTGCTAGTTATTGTGAAGTTGGTGTAATATTATGATATTAATAATTATCAATAAAGATTTAACTTAAAGGAATCTTAATTTTCAATGATACGATAAATATTTTTAAAAATAAATTAGGTATCCTTTTCTTGGTAAAAGATTAAAATATAGAGTGAAATGAAAAATAATGCTGAAAAATATTTTTGCTAGTAATAGTAAATAATAATTAGCAAAAAATATTTTTCAGCGTTATTATTTTTCATTTCACTATATATTTTAAACTTTTATCAAGAAAAGGATAGTAGCTAGTAATAGTAAATAATAATTAGCATAAAAATATTTTCCAGCGTTATTATTTTTCATTTCACACTAATATTTTTATCATCAAGTGTAATCCCCACCCTTGCAACTCCGGATTTGAATTTGGAGGTTGGCTAATTTATGTGGTGTTATTTTATCTCTAAATATATGTTCTATTGTTTGCGATGAAAATTGTAAATAATGAATACTCTGATTAAAAATTGCTTTAGATTGTCTAACTCACATCAATATTATTCTTCTGATATACATACATCTATCTTCACCCTCTCAACTTCAGCAAACAATTCCAACATTAAGACTAGTTCGCATAATCCATCATAATTTAATAATCAAGTGAAGTTAGAACCGGCAAGCGGGTGGATTTATGCCTGGACTACATATAATGCAAGTATTTCGTGCAGTCCAATAATTGCAACTGGCAGAAGCGCTGTTGTGCATAAAACATATGCAAATTCACAACATTTTATCAGAACAGATAATCAATTTCTAAAAATTTGCGGGATCTCATAAATTATCATCGACAATACCGGCTTAACCATTGATGGAATATTTATGCTAGTCTCGATAGGATATTTCCTCCATCCACAGGCGACTATTAACAGCAATACATTTTCTGCCCCTATACTTTCACAAATCTAGTTTTTAGAGGGTTACTTTGGTGACTTGGAAAACGACATCAGATTTTATAGCTTAGACATCAAAAGGGACAAAATGGGAGAAAATTGTATTGCGATTACCATCATAGAACTCCCTCTTATTTTAATGAATTCAGCAAAATAAGATTAATAAAGTTCAAAGATAAATTTCTAAGTTCCGGCAGAGCTTTTATGGAGTTTGGCAGCTGATTTTGTATCTAATATAGCTTTTAAAGTCTTTATAGTAATAAAACTATTTATATTTATATTTTTTGCTCTCTCGAAATTGTCTCCCAATTATTTTCTAAATACTGTACTATAATTTGTACACAATACCATTAACTTAGCACAATTATTCTTAGACATAAGTATTATTCAGAAGTTTTTCTGCATTTCCGTAGGACTTAATTATAAGTTTATTCAATAATCATCTCGAAATTTTCTAAGACTTATAAAATGTTACTACTAATATGCTAGCACTCATGGGTCTATCTGTCAGTACTAATTTTGGATTCTGGTAGACAAGTTGACGTCATCTGTACAGATTTTAGTAAAGTATTCGACAGACTTGATAATGATATTCTTTTATGCAGTTTGGTTTTTCAGATAAACTGTGTTAACTTTTTCATTATACTTACAGCGAAAGCGTCAATGTTTTCTTAACCGCTTTTCAAGTCACTTGCCAATAGTTGTAATATTGTAATGCGTGGTTTCAAGTCTGACAAATTCATAACTTCCTCTGGTGTACCACAGAGTTTCATACTTGGGCTTCTTTTATTCGTTATTTTCATCAACGACATTGTACACATGATCGACGTCAATTGTCTTCTATATGCAGATGTTTTGAAAATGTATTGTGATATTAATTCTACGGGCGATTCCTTTCAATATGACTAACGTATATAAAATAACTTGCCATTATATGGCTCCGTGGTCTAGAGGTAACGTACTTGTCTCGAAACTTCGGGGTCCCAGGTTCGATTCCCGGTCGAGGAACTGGGATTTTTCTGTGACAGAGATTAATCGTAGTATACTCGGATATTGGGTGTGTGTCCATTGTCTGTAAATGTGTAGCTCTCTCCCACACAAGGTCATTCCAGACCTTCAGGGATAAAGGGGGTTGTAATTTCATGTGGTGTTATTATTATTTATACTATTATTAAATCTGCAAAAAAATGAATCGCATATTTACAATTATACACTCAATAATATGTCTCTAAACAGTGTAACCGAATTTAAAAACTTATTGGAGTTATTTTTAATTCGAAGCTCAGTTTTAATCCTCATATTATAATGCTGTTGTACTTTCTTGTTACAAAAACTTTGGTTTTGTTATGTTATAAGGCATTCACGAGGGTTTAATAACACTAACGTTTTGTTTTTATTGTTTAATTCTGTTATTCTTCTAAGCTAAAATATGCTAGTGATTTGTACATTTGTTTGATACCTAGGTATCAAACATATGGTAGTAATTTGGAAAGTATTCAAAGCAAATTTTTAAAGAATGTATCCTTTAGGATTAATGGCATTTACCCAGTTGTTGGTGCGCTTCATCAAGAGCTATTAACTAGGCATAATATGTTGAGACTAAAAGATAGAAGGGAAATGCTTTCTCATATCTTACGTAATATTATTTATAATAATATAGACTGCCTTTCTATTTTAAGTCAACATAATTTTAATATTCTTTCAATCGCAAATAGGCACACTTTTCATTTTGCAACCCTAAAGACCAATTTACTTAAACGTTATCCTTTATTTTGTTTATGCAATAATTATCAGTATGCTTGAAATAAGTTAGATATTTTTATTTTTATTATTAATTCAATCAAAAAGTTGTTTGTAAAAGTAATGTGTTGTTTAATGTTTTTTTCTCTTTTGTTTGTTACTGCAAAGTTACAGAGCATATTTATTGATTTTTTTTGAGCATTTAGTTTTGTTGCTATGACAATTTTTTCTTTTTTTAATAGCATTGGTTGATAATCACTCTTCCTTTTGTAATTTGTGAAGTTTTAACAGACTGTAAGGTTCTGGTATACTCTTATGTTGTAGTTTCTATTCATGTAATTTTTTTTATAGGTAATATTTACAATTATTTCCCCACCCTGTATTTAGATCGATATTTGTTTTCAATCAAAATTGTTTAGGTTCTTGTTAATCAAATTTTTCCACAATTGACTGGATCTCAGTCGGCAATTACTGTTTCAATTCGACCAAAAACGATATACAAAATCATTTTCCATAATTCCAATGACGTTTTCTGACAAATCAACATAATTGTGTCTATAAATAAATTTTCTTTGAAGCTTCATGTATGTATATTGTTCATTATTAATCTCTACTGTAGTAATATAATATGATGAAATATCTCTATGGTTAAAGTGATGTTTGTGTGTGTTAAATCATCTAATATCTTTATAGTCCAGCGATTTAGTTTGCGATTCACTGGGTGAGGATTATAGTAAATTAAATGTATTGTTGAGCTATTGCACATCGAGTAAAAGCTATATTGATTAAATTGTAGCAGGTATTCTAGGAGTAATATTGACGCAATATTTACTGTTACTGGGGAAATCCGGATTGACTTAAGGATATAAATTTGCCACACAATTGGTATTGATTATATTTTAGGAATGTCCTTGTTAAAATTGAAGGATCAGTTTTATAAGTAATAGCTTTTGATGAAAAATAATGATATTGCTCATATTTGCATTTATATATTTTTATCGATTGATATTTGCAAGTGAAATAAAATGTTCTAACGATAAAATAATGTGGATTTTCCATTATCTACAAACATTTTTATTCTTCATGTAATTATGTTTATATAGTAAATAAGTAAATGGAATTAACATACAGTGCGAGCAATAATGACGCATTTTGTATTTATTATCGAACTAGATATGATAGAAAATCACTTTTTTTAATAAAAAATTATTGATACTTCTCAACTAAACAATTTTAAATAACAAAATGAGGCACCATTTGAAAGAATTTTCGGTTCCCTTTTCAATGTCACTTTTCTGTGATGTTTTTGAACTTCATAAGAAGTAATTTCACTCCTCATCATATACTGTGTGACATAGAAAACGCAGCACCTAATAATCGTTAAACGTATTTTATTTATTTATTTATTTTTGCTAAAGGAGCTTGAAAGATTTTCGAATGTTTAAAATTTCAAAAATTTTCTATTAGATATGGCTCAAAAACAGTATATCCTGATAATACTTAACAAGAGTATCTTTTTTTACGTAGAAAACGCTGAAACTTCTTATCAAAAACTGAAAAAAAATACAAAAAAAGAAGTTATTTTTACCCTACAACCTTCCACTTTGTGACACCGCTGGATAAAATTTTCAAATTATTTCTATTTCATCGTGCATCATTTCATCGTTCATCGTGCATAAAAATAATTGTGGATGTACAATATTGCATTATTTTACCTTGAACGGTTTCAGAGATATTCATAAAAAACCACTCTCAGAAGCCCACCTTTAGGGTTGCACCCTTAGAAAGTACTTTATAACTTGTTTGTTTATAGGAGCTTTTTTATTATTGTTGCCCGTAGAAACCGTTGAAAAAGTACTTATTACTTTCTCACTCCTCAAAGTGAGGAAGTTATGTATCCTGAAAAAATTTTGAAAATTTTTATTGCATTTCTGGACGAATATTGACGAATTATAACGATTCACAAAATGTCAGACAGAAAAAATGTTCTGTCTGTGTGTCTGCCTGTCTGGTTCGCGATAGCAGCTACAGTTTATGAGATAAAGCTTTCAAATTTGATACACACATTCTAGAGATCAAGGAAGAGATTGAGTTCGGTGATGAGCAAAACGGTCTAAAAAAATATTAGTGATATTCCACCAATGTGACTTTTTTGAAACGTCAAAATGTGACTTTTTGAAACGTCAAAGTGACTTTTTTTAAAACGTCAAAATGTGACTTTTTGAAACGTCAAAATGTGACCTTTTGAAACGTCAAAAAATGTGACTTTTTTGAAACGTCAAAGTGAGTTTTTTGAAACGTCAAAATGTGACTTTTTTGAAACGTCAAAAAATGTGACTTTTTTGAAACGTCAAAAATTACTTTTACTATAAACCACCCAGAGCTGTCACAATTACCCATTAAAAGCAATTGAATTACCAATTACCAATTATCAATCAAAGTAGTAAATATTTCCATTACCAATTACTCCTCATTTTACACAGTACTTCAAGTATCAATTACTCGTCGAAAATAATATTTTTTTTCAAATAAAGGAATTCAATTACTTTACCTTATACTTCAATTACTCTATTTAATTGAATTACTTTGAATGTAATTGAATTACCAAAAATAATTGAAATATCGACTGAAAATAAAAGAAATTCCAATACCTACCAAAAAAAGAGGCACAATGTGCATGTATTTTTAAATAATTATTAGGTCATTCAAACACGTATGTAGGTAATATTCTACCAAGCTATTTTACATATATAGGTACTAAATTTAAAACAAAATTTTCAAGTCTATAAGAAATTATTGTGTTGACAAGAAATGGTCTACACACAGACATACATCCAGACAGACATTTTTTATTCGATATTTGAGTTGAACGTGAAACGCATTTCTGTGCAAAAATTTTGTTTCTACAATCATTATTAAAAAAATTTGTCAGTGTAACTAATATTAATAGGTATTTGATAAAATGAAATAGGTAAAATAATAGATATTGCCAATATCGGAGATATATGTATAACATATATTAATATTTAAAAAATAGTAAAGAACAAATTTGTTATTTAATATTTACTTACCTTGCCAGGCAACTTTTTAAGAATTAAAAACACAAGGACACAAATAATTAAAAACATGGTTTTCTTGCAATCACAGCTACTGTATACTGTGTAGTGCACTGGATAACTGAAAGAAAACGAAAATACTGCCAAACGACAAGCTCAGACAAGTTATTAAAGCGGAATATTTTCGATACAATTTCAATTATTTTAAAGTAATTAAAGTATCTGAAAGGAATTGAATTACCCAAAAGGAATTGAATTATTTGTTCAGTACTTCAATTACCAAAAACAATAAAACAATTACCAACTACAATTACTTTTACAAAAGTAATTCAAATACCAATTATTTTAAGGCGTCCAAAAAAAGTAATTGAATTAAAGTAATTTAATTACTTAAAAATAATTAAATTACTATTTCAATTCTTTTAATTGAAGTACCTGACAGCTCTGAAACCACCATACGTCAAGTTTTACTATGGTGAGGAAGTTCTGATCCCCAAGTAATTGACAGCGGTTTTTATTAAATAAAGTTGAAACTTTAGGGCTGGTCTTAATTTCAGTTTAATTACATTTATTTCGATTTTATATAATTAAACTAATTCAAATCCATGATGTATCCTCTCATGTTATTATAACATGTTTGTTAAAACTCTTATCAAATCCGATACTACCTTTTTGAAAAAATCTCTATTTCTTATTGGCTGTAACTCTTAACAGCTCTTTTATTATAACATAGCAGAAACATTATAGACCTATGAAGTATCTTTTCATGTTATTATAACAGACTTGTTAAAACTCTTATCGAGTCAGAAACCGCCTTTTTGAAAAATCCCTATTTCTGATTGGCTATAACAGTTCTGTTATAATATAAGAGGATACATCATAGGCCTGATTATCAGTTATATTTTGATGGCTGAATGATTAACATATAAGGACTCTGAACCAGCCTTAGAGTATAAAACAGTGTTGAATAATATGATACTGAACCTATGATGTATATTTTATGTTATTATAACAGACTTGTTAAAACTCTTATCCAATCAGAAACTGCCTTTTTGAAAGATCTCTATTTCTGATTGGCTATAACTCTTAACAGTCCTGTTATAATAACGTCATAAGTCTGATTGTCAGTTATATTCTGATGGATGACTGGTTAACCTTTAGGGGCTCTAAACGAGTCTTATAGTATAAGGCAGTGTTGAATAATTTAAATCTTAACTTAAATGTATCACAAAAAGGATCTTTGACAATTACTGACATCACTGCTTATAAATGTGAATCAATAAATTAAAGTAATTGATAAGATAATCAATATAACAATGATCTAAAATATGGGCGTGCAAAGAAAATTGTTCCAAACTGAAAATATATACCAGCATTGGAACATACTAATTATTTAAATTTTGTATTGCATTTTTATTGACGTCTTTTACTTTACCACAGTACAATGAAAACGGAAATAAAAGAAACCTATTTGTCTGGTTCGCTTCGTGACATTTATACGTTTATCATATTAAATTTATTAATATCACTACTTTCGTAAAAATGAAAACAAAATTTTCCAATTCCTAATAAAATGTTTATACAGCGAGGTTTTTAAAGTCACCCCCCCCTATTTTTAAACCGTTTGGAATTAGCTTTTATGTCGCGATTCTCGCTTTCAAATTTCATGTTGACCACTGGAAGCGCATGGAATTGGCGGCCTAATCATTTTTTTATACGCACTAATTGGGCACAATATTTAAGCATACGTTTTTAAATAGACGTATGTATAATTTTAATAGCGAAAATAATGACCTTAAAGTTTAGCTTGACTTTCTAATGTAAATGCAGCTTTAAAATTACTCTCAGTTTACTTAAAGGTTAAAGTTCAACGATATTCGTGATCAGTCTGAATATTTTGTGATTTGGTAACCCATTTTAGTAAAAAATAAAAGAGAAGCAAACGAAATGAAAGCAATAAACGCATTTCAGTTCTTTTATATCTGTTTTTTGTTTTGTGGGAAGTAGGTATCAAAGGAGTACAAATCTTCTTCCCACTATGGCTTTAGTCGTTGTATTTGTATTTCAATTTTACATTTTAATAAAATTTTATTTGGTCATGTCAAAATGTCTAATAGCGGCAAAAAATTATTCTTGAAATTATTATATATTTTTTTAAAGTGAATATTGAAATGTGGTTATGTAAGTATGTTAATGGTTTCCTAAGTAAAAAACATCAAATTATCTATATAGGGTGTGTCAAAAATGTTTTTTTAAATAACTATAAAACTTATAAAACTGTTCTAAATCTCCAAAACGCCATAAAAAAATAATTGCAAGTATACGTATAAATTTATAATAGAGTTAAATAAAAATTTGGACCCGGTCAAATAACTCTGAAGCTATTTTAGTTATGTAATGCTCCATTGTATTGTATCATAACATTATAAAAAAAAATAATCAAAACCCTGTTGCACCCTCAAATCCTAATTTTCATTAAAATTGGAGTAAGTTTGATATTCCAAAGAAATGGATTTTTTGCATTAAAAAATAAGTAAATACGCAAATTTTGTTGAAACTTGTGATTTGGGGGTCTAAATGTGTTCGAACAACTTTTTGTTTATAGTTTTCCTTATCAAAAAAATTAAGTAAACTACAAGAGAATTTATTTTCATCAGAATATAAGTACAGAAAATGTCATGAATGCGAATGAAAATTAAATATACAAGCTAATAGTAAAAATTAAAAAAAAAAGTCAAAGGCATCTGTGTTTCCAGAAAAATTAATAGCATGGTTTTCAAGAAAGATGAAGGGTACTTTCGCAGAATATTTGCATTTTCCATATTATTTATTTCTAATTAAAACAGTATTAACAGAATTGAAGGGACAAGGCACACTTTTTTATTGGTACGTTTGAAGATTCTGTATCTCGAAATCTAGTCACAGGATTGAGTTGGACCTGTGGACACTTCATCGCAATGATGAGAATTACATAATATCAAATAGTTATTAAAATTTACCAAGAGATTTTCGTACTAAAAGTATTCCGTGTTCTTGTGTATGTATGACACATATTAATTTCCAGACACTTTGTTTAAAGATTTTTGGTTATGAAACTTGGCAAAATATGAAGAAGAAAAGGAGTAACAATTATAACGTAAAATGTATTTTTTTGGAGCAATTTGGAGCATTTAGACCAATCAAATTAAGCAAAAATCAGGCCTACTTTCACGATAATTTCCAACCATTCCCGACCAATACCATTCGATTCAGTATGTTTTCGAATTCTCATGGTCAATATTGCCGTGCGTTATATGAGCAAGAATTTAATTTATAAACAATTAAAGTTGTGAAAATGATGAAAATCGATGTTTCTGAATGTTCAACTTCAAACGCTGCGAAAACGGCAACAGATAGAGAAAAATTGCTCAGGACATTTTTTATAGAGCGTTCAATTCCCTTCAGAAAAGTCCGCGACGGCATATCTCTACGATGAATAGTTAAGGCGTTACAATAAGTTAAATGTTTATTATTATAGATTTATTGGGGTCAAAATAAAATTAGAAGGTTTAGTGCCATATCCCCAAAAAAAACAACTATGCAGCTACGGACACGTGTTTCGGAGTTATTGCCCCTCATCAGCATAGCGTGGCTAAAGAATTGGATCTAGGATGGGATAGATCAGGAACAAGAACTAAAATAAAGCTGGAAAGTACAGTACACAGTACTCAATTAGTGCATTCATGTTCCCATGTGCCACAATTGGGGCCTCAATGATCACAGTCAACACACAGAGCTCTATGTGTACTGCCCGTTTCCACCTGACAAATACAAACAAAATAATATAGATTTATTGGGGTCAAAATAAAATAAGAAGGTTTAGTGCCATATCCCCAAAAAACAACTTAGATCCTAGATCCAATTCTTTAGCTACGCTACGCTGATGAGGGGCAATAACTCCAAACACGTGTCCGTAGCTGCATAGTTGTTTTTTTGGGGATATGGCACTAAACCTTCTTATGTTTATTATTTTTCTACTGCGTACTGGTCAGCTGTATACGCAACGCGTATCCACTTTTTTCCACATAAGAAACAATTTTCTTCGAAATTAAATTGCGGCACACTTAAACGACGTGGGTATCGCTCTTTTGGAATTCCAGAGCCAGGCTTCAAATTATCTTTTGAGGAATACGATTTTCTACACTTATCATGAACAGTAACTTCATTAACATTTTCTATTTGATTCCATTTCTTATCCTCACGTTTCTTGCTGTTTTTTATAAACGATTCGATTCCCTTTTGTTTTACTGTTACAGTCTTGCCCATTTGCAGAGTTTCTTCACATATAAAACAATTTTCTTCTAGCGACATTTTTGATCGGTTTATTTTATATTAATCAACAGCACAACCACAATGATAATGTAAAAATTGCTCACAACCAGTACACTGTATAACTGCGTTATAACTGCGACGACTATTAGCATCAAACTGAACTGCTCATAACTTAATAATAATTTATCTTATAACTTAATAATAATTTTCCAGGTCTTTGAGTATGCATAAAAGTATATAATAATTATATCTAGACCAAAAAAGTGATAAATAGATTTGCTAACGTTGTAAAAATAAGAAAATTATGAAAGATTTACAACAAGTCTACTTTCAAATGTTCTGCGCAGGCGGCCATTACGCGACATACGTTGATCGCGCATGCGCGTTACTTGTACAGCTGACTGATATACAGCAGAAAAATAATAAATATTTAACTCATTGTAACGCCTTAACTATTCATCGTAGAGATATGCCGTCGCGAACTTTTTTGAAGGGAATTTTACGCTCTATAAAAAAATGTTCTGAGCAATTTTTCTCTATCTGTTGCCGTTTTCGCAGCGTTTGAAGTTGAACATTCAGAAACATCGATTTTCATCATTTTCACAACTTTTATTGTTTATAAATTAAATTCTTGCTTATATAACGTACGGCAAAATTGACCATGAGAATTCAAAAACATACTGAATCGAATGGTATTGGTCGGGAATGGTTGGAAATTACCGTTTTGAAAAACCCTTAATTTTACTGGTCTAATTTGGTACAAGCTTGCCTGCAATTAGGTTTTAGATTAAGCTACTCTTAATTGCATCAAAGTTTTTATAAGGATCTCCTGTGCTTCCAGGAGGATTAAAACCACAATTACTACGAAAAATAACAAATAAGTACATTGTACTTTCCCAGAATAATATCAGTTTTTAGATGGTTTATTGTTTACGTCAGACGCAATAACTTTAATTAAACAAAATTTTACTGTAAAACTGGAACATATAATAACAATAATTAATGAGCATGTTCGCAAATTTTATGTAGCATACAAAATAAATACCGGTAAATTATCATCTGGTAGTAAGCTATTATCGCTTATATTATTTATTAATCATATATGTACCTATTATAAAAAAGCGATAAGAATAATAAGAAAAATATTTCATTGTTTAACAATAATAAGTACCTATAGTTTTTTACATTTTATACTGTCATTCTTGTCTGAATGTACTAGTATAAAAGTTTTAGGTTTCGTTTTTGTATTTTAACTGGAGAGTCAATATTTTTCTGCTTCTCTTATTAAGAACACTGTTATTTAATTCAATGCAATTCTTGCTCCTATATTGAGTAGTTGTTTTAATAATTCCTCTAATAAAATGTGCTGGAAGTATTGTTTTTGATTTAGGTATAGGTATACCTAATTTATACTAGCACATTTAGATAAGAAATATAGTATAAAATATAAAAACTGTAGGCATTTATTACTGTAATCATGTTAGGTTTGAAAGAATGCTTATGACTCAATAATTTTTTTTTCTAGAAATGACATATAGAAAATTGTACAAACTTATGACTCGTAGAAAAATTATGATGAAATTATATATTAGATTTAAAAATTTTGCTCTTGATCTTCCCCAGGGATCAGAATCGGACCCACATTTATCGGAATGATTCCATGGTCAAAAATACACAAGAAAATATGTCTTGTTTTAACGTTATAGAACAAACCCTTTTCGAGAAATATGAACCTAAAGAAACACATGCATTCCTCCGGCGTTACAAGATATGATTCTTGTGTATTTTTAACCAAGGAATTATATTCCGATGACAATCACAAAAAATACGCATAAGATAGTTTGGAGAGGGGGGAATAAACCACCCCTTCCCCTTTTGCTCTCCAATGATTAAATTTACTCTTGGTGGAAAACATAAAATGATGACCTTTATTGATATCAAATCACGTGCAAAAACTGGCCACTGTAGTTCAAAGGGTTTCTGAGATATTAAGTAAAATATCAATTTTGGGTGCCCCTTCAGAAGGCCCTAGCTCCCTTAATAGGGATTTCCGGATCCATGTTTATAGGATATTTCTAAAATATTTTACTTCCTCACCCCTCAAAGTGAGGAAAGTATGTATTCGTGAAAAAAATTTTGAAAAATTTTATTGCATTTCTGGACGAATCTCGACGAATTATGACGATACACAAAATTTCAGACAGAGAAAATTTCTGTCTGTGTGTCTGTCTGTCTGTGGGGTCGCGATAGCAGCCACAGTTTTTGAGATAAAGCTTTCAAATTTGGTACACACATTCTAGAGGTCAAGGAAGAGATTGATGAGCAAAATCGGTTCTTAAAATTTGAAATGTCAAAAAAATATTAGTGACATTTTTGAAACGTCAATTTGAAATGTCAAAATTTTTGTTTTACATTTCAAATTTTAAAATATTATTGACATTCCACCAATGTGACTTTTTGAAACCTCAAAAATTACTTTTACAAAAAAAAATTTGTGACATTCCACCAATGTTACTTTTTTGAAACGTCAAAAATTACTTTTATTACAAACTCCACTACACTACGAGTTTTTTTTGAAACGTCAAAATACGACTTTTTTGAAACGTCAAAAAATGTGACTTTTTTGAGACGTCAAAAATTACTTTTATTAAAAACTCCACCACACGTCGAGTTTTACTGCGGTGAGGAAATTCTGATCCCCAAATAATTGGCAGCGGTATTTTGAAGTAGAATCACCCCTAAAAATTAATGAATGCGTACCTGAAACAATCTGTATATGAGATTGATAATAGAGTGATCCTGATATATTGCAAAATGTTTTACGAAATCTTCTAAGATATCGTACTTTCATTAAAGAAAATGGACGAAATTAATGGTATAATAAAATACAGGGTATTCTATTCAAACAAATACAATTTGTTTTTGTATTTCGTTCATTTTGATTTTAATTCTTTTTGCATATTTGTAATCTACGACAAAACTGCTGCAACTTTTATTAACAAAATTTTTTTTGTAACTATAAAAATAACAGCAAAAACAGTGGTTACAAATTTAAGTGATTGTACCTGTACCTTGAAATTGTGAATCTCGGAAATAGCCTAACAAATTCTTAATGTAAATGGCCCAACGCAACATAAGGAGTATATCTTGCATCTCTGGTGGGACACTGCTGTATGCCCTGAGTTTATATTATAGTTTATTTACACAATGAAACTTTTAAACCTCTATTTACTAAAAGACTTGCTGTTGTTTAACGAATTTTGATTCCAGATTTTTTATCAATAAACCATCTTTCGTGTTCTATATATAATTTTTATTTCTAAATATTCTTCTTGTCTATCTGATCTACGTATAAGTGCACGATTATGTAGGAGCGGCACACCAAGTCACCATAAAGGCCACTCGCCGAGCTGCAAGCCAAACGTCTAGATAAGAGCTGCGAGGAGTGCGAGAGATGCACATGTTGTAGCGAAGTGTCAGGTACTTCTCTATTCTAAAAAAATTCAATGTTATTAACGTTTTGACTCTTGACCTCAGTTTAATCCTGAAATTCATTTCAACATGTACTCCTTCTCGCCGTCTTCATCTGGTGATGAAATTTTGGTAAAATATACCAATAAATGGTGTATCCTTAATGTTTTACAAAAGAGGAAATATTGTGTCCATCCCATAAATGAGTCAAGTTATTGTGGTTTGTGTGTTACATTTATTCCACAATACTTTGCACACAAATACCGCTGATCACAACCGTTTGACACATATGTTCGTTAAACTAATACGTTAACTAGCGCGTCGCGCTCAAAATACCCGAATAATGCCGGCGTCCTATGCATCCGATTTCCGACGCCCTATATCCGAAGAATTTTTAATTTTCGTGAGCCAAAATTTTGCAAATCACGTAGATCCGATTGTCGTAATCGAAATTCCCTAAAACAATGACAATAGGAGAGGAAGAAGAGAAGTTCAGCAACTATATAACAACCTATGTGTGTAGACAGAGTTTTTTCTTGTAACTAACTTTAATAATAGAAACACCACATTAATCGCTTTGCAAACATATTTCCGCCATTTTTAAGGTTAATAGTTAATTTTTTATTGAAAATTCACAAAATAATTAGTACTATTAGGATGTCGGACAAAAGTTAAAATTATTTGAACTATATGCGATGTCGGAGAATTGTTAAAATGTACGGATGAAAATTAGCGCAAAAATGTTTTTACCAATAGGAGCATCCTCGAATCATCGTATTATCAAAAATCGGATATATGGGACGCTGACCTAAGGATTTAGTTCTTGGCTAGAGTACTCCACTATGGACACTCTGATAAGAATGTAAGCATTGAATAATCGTGGCTAGGCGTGTGGCCTTTGTCGTGGCCTGGCGTGTCGCTCCAACATAAACCTGCACTTAGGCGTGTATCACGCATCAATTTACACGAATACATATTTAAAATGGTT
This sequence comes from Rhamnusium bicolor, assembly GCA_029963845.1. Taxonomy (NCBI): domain Eukaryota; kingdom Metazoa; phylum Arthropoda; class Insecta; order Coleoptera; family Cerambycidae; genus Rhamnusium; species Rhamnusium bicolor. Next base: position 441,658 of record JANEYF010003802.1, read on the forward strand.
ACTTAGTTACCTACTAGTTGTTTTTATTTATGGCTTATAGGCTTGCTACCTTTGAAATAGTATTAACAAAATTAATGAAAGCTAAGTTGTGATAAATGGTAATTTAGATTTATACAAGACCATTTGATTACTTATCTATTGTTAGGCGAGGGAGAAAACATTAATCCCATCACTTTTCTAAAATATCACCAACTGCAATGATAGGAAACGTAATCAATCAAAATCACTTTCAAACTAAAGAATGGGAACAACATGAAACGAAAAGTCGGAAACCTTATTCGCTTTTATATAAAATTGTCATGGTTTTGTTGCGTGCATTATATAGACATTAAAAAAAGATATTACAAAGCAGATACCCAGAATATAAACTGTAAGCTATTTCCATATTTATACCTATTTGTTGGTTCTTGGCTTGTATCTATACATTTTCTGGAGAATATTGCAAAGCTACTTACATAACTTTTGTGTTTTATTCATAAATCGTGCGATGAAAAATATTGGTTTCTATAAAATAATTTCTTTTAAGAAATAAAGTTTTGAACAAATTTCTATCATAATCTGAGAAAACTAATATTTACAGCTTATTTTTCAAGAGTTTTAAATTAAGCAAGTCCAAATATTGAGCGCATTAGAATTAATTTCATAATTAAAAGAACTTAATTTAATATATGAATGGTTGTGTGATAATAGTCTGCATAAATGCAGATAAATGTAAATATATTATTATAGGAAGTACTTATAAATTAGATAATATTGAAGACAATTATAATATAAAAATTAATGATATCAATTTAGACAGAGTTAACGACATAAAATATCTAGGAGTTGTAATTGATGAGAACTTAAACTTGAAAAAACATGCAAACTATATAATGAACAAAATGTCAAAAAAATATCTTTCTTAAATAGAGTTGGAAACTCACTCTCCATGTTTACTAAAATATTAATATATAAATCAATTGCACTGCATATCGACTTTTGTTCTTCAATATTATTTAACTTAAAGCAAAATCAAACTCAATAACTACAAAAGATCCAAAATAGAGCAATGCTAATTATTCTCAAATGCAATATATACACACCAATCAGAATGATGCTAGAGGTGTTAAATGTAATAAATATAAAACAGAGAATTATATACAGAACATTAATAGTCATTTATAAAATAAAAAACAAAATGTTACCACCGGCACGGTACTTATATAATGAAGTAACGTACGTCAATGATGTTCGTAATTACCCAAGCAGAAATGCAAATAATTTTTTTATATGTACTTTTAACAAGACTAATACTAAAAAGTCTGTGTTGTCAAAAGGTTTAAAATTATATACTAACTTACCTGCCACTATTAGAGACTGCCAAAATTTAAAAAACTTTAAGAGCATTCTATACAAGCACGTGGTAAGAGAATTTTAGTTCATTTAGAATTTAGAAATTAAGTTTATTAAATAGTCTTAGTATAAGTAAATGAAATAATGAAAAAAATTTGTAATGAATAGCTGTGCTAAATAAAGATATTATTATATTATTATTCTTAAATGGAATCAAATGTTGTTTTCTATTTTTTGTAAAGCTAACATTACTTTTAGTTATTTTTGAGCTTTCTCACTATTGCATTCACGCATTATGCCGACCCTTATCTGTTTTGTTTACTTACCTGTGAAAAGATAAACAACCCCGTTGCTTCCTCTTTGACCGCACACTACACATTTATTATTCATTGTTTCCCAATAAGTATTCACTAAATAAATCTTTGTAACTAAAAATCGATTATTAATCAGTACCCAATAACACAAAACTAAAGTTTATCACTTATCATTTTTCACTTAAAAACAACAGAGATTAAAATAACAGCAGAAGAGCATTGAAAAATACATTACTCAAGCAAACAAATTATACCTATTAAGTTTTTAGTTACGCAAAAGCATTAAAATAAACGTTGAGGCCTGGAGCCGTCTCTGGTTTGTTTTGGATACGTTGATATGTAAATATGCAAATTGTTCAGCGTATCTCTTATGGGTGTTACTTATCTTTATATTATTAATCTGAGTACAAATTACATACATAACCTAAATTTAATTTAAATCATTACCAAATCCTGTGTGTTGTCATTGTGACGAGAAAATCATTCATGTGAAACTGCTCTACAATATATTTGCGCGAAATGGAGGAAGGACATAAATGAGGAAAAAGTAGTGTTTAGTGTGTTTGAGGACTTAAAGCGGGCCTTTGAAACAATTGACAGAGGTTTACTAGTAAAAAAAGTTGGATAGATATGGCGTAAAAGGTTAGGATAGGCACCACAGAACTAAAATTGGTAATAAAATTTCAAGTAACACAAATAGTCCGTATGGGGTTCCACAAGGTAGTGTATTAGGACCACTTCTCTATATTACATATGTAAATGATATTCAGTGCGTATTAAAAAATTCATTTGTAAATTTGTTTGCTGATGACACTGTAATTACTGTATCTGGTAAAGATTTTAATGATACTACTAACATTCTTAATAGCGAGCTTGATATATTGTATAACTGGCTATGCAGTAATAAATTGAAATTGAATTCAGATAAAACTAAACTTATGGTCCTAGGTTCTAAATCTATAAGTAATAAATACTTAGCTAATAGTTATGTCGTTAAAATTAATGTGTCCGATTGAAATCGTGAAGCAAATTAAATATTTAGGAGTTATGTTAGATCCACAAGTTACATTTTGTCATCAAATGAATTACATATGTAAAAAAATTGGAAAGAAGATTGGATTTTTTCATAGGATATCACATAATTTATCACAGGGGAGTAAATTACTGATTTATAACACCATAGTCTATCCACATTTCACATATTGCGCATCGTTTTTGATAGCATGTAATACTCATGAAATAAATAGATTGCAAATACTGCAGAATAAAGCAATGCGAATTATATTAAAATGTAACATCTATACTCCTGTAAAATCTATGTTAAACGTGCTAAACTGGTTATCAGTTGAGCAGTGCATTAGAAGAGCTAATTTAATTTTAATATATAAAATAAGTAGAGAAGAAGTACCTATCTATCTACAAAATCTAATGAAACGTATAGATATACATAGTTACAATACCAGACGGAAAAATCACTATGACGTTGAGTATGTCAACAAATCCTTTTTACTAGGTTCATTATTTAATGAAGGACTTCGTCTTTTTAATGCTCTGCCAACTGATATAAAGGATGCACCAAGTGTAAAAACATTTAATAAATATGTATGTAAATATCTCACAAGTAATTAAGTAAAATAGTCTGAAGTCTGAATATATTTCGAATACCTTACAATTTTATATACTCGTTCTAGTAGTTTCGGATACAATTACTTTTTATTTGTTTGTTTTTTGTGTTAGAAATAGTAATATTACTTAGGTTAGATTATTCAGGTTTAATTAAATATCTATGTATCTATGTAGCAGACAGTGCTAAATAAAGATCTATCTATCTATCTATCTATCTATCTATCTATCTAATAGTAAGTATATTGGATATTAACAAAAATGGACGGAGTAAACAATGTAAAAAGCAGCAAATTTTAACCCACAAGAAAAATACCTGCTAATAGCACTAGTTGAAGGGTATAAATCTGTGATAGAATGTAAAAAAAGTGGAGTTACAACATGGAGGGATAAATAACAAGTTTGGCACAAAATAGAGTCAGACTTTAATAGTCGTGGGGGTCCTTCTGGCAATTTTAAAGACCATAAAGCCCTTAAAATTAAATGTGCAAATTTAAAAAGAAAACCAAGGAGAAGTTTGCCAAAAATAAGGAGGTAATTATGAAAACAGGCGGGGGTCATCCCCACTACCTGATCCTCAATTTCAGCGAGCAGATTCTCAACAGTTCGTGGGGATAAACGAAAACGGTATCAAACACCTCGAAGTAATTTGGTCGAAATCGAATAATTTTCGGTCTCCTTATTACTTCTTCATTAGAATTAGAATAAGCGTTTATACCATATTCCATTCTAACTAATGTCTGCTACAAATTTTAAATTAGGTACTTCTCTTGTTAGATTATAGGTTAGAATTTATAAATTATGTTAATTGAGAGTTAAACTAACCCTCTTCCACCAATTAAGGTAATTGATAATTAACTTGAAGAATGAAGTTAACTGACAAATGTAAAACTTTACATTTATTCATAATTATTCCTTAATTTCCAGTTAATTAAATATTGTAATACCGAGCCTAAGATATATAAGTAATGATTGTAAAAGTGTATTAACATTTTTTGAAAAAAATTTTTTATACGCTTCGATTCTTATGGGTGTCTAAGAATTAGATATTTGCTGCAGAGGCATTGTCGGTACAGGATAAAAAGAAACCTCAAAATCTGCTAGTCATCGTTTCGACCCGTGACCTTTAAAAATGACCACATAATTTTAAGCGAGCATAATTTTTAAAACATAATATCCAATGTTAATGAAATTTCATGTGACCAAAAAATATCTCAAATATGACCAAAAGTTAGAAGTAAAAATGACTGATTTGTAGGCGACCGGTTTCTAAATTGAATGATTCTCCTGGAGTGGGTTGGAACCTTTGATGTGAAGATAACACTGACATAGTTTTCCACGAAACACCAAAACACTATATAATTCACTTAACGCGCGTTTCGCCAACTAAGTTAGCATCATCAGGAGATGATTAAAACTGATGACTAAAACAGTTTAATCATCTTCAGATGATGCAAACTTGGTTAGCGAGAAGCGTGTCTTGTGCAGTATATAGTGTTTTGGTGTTTCATGGAAAACTACGTCAGTGGATGATACTTTAATTTTTTTGTCATTCTGTTATACACCATTCAGTCCCTTGTGATATAAAGATGACTAATTTGAGTTGTAATGGAAAATTCAAAAAGTACCAAAAAAAGTCCGCAAACATGACAAAAAACAACTGGTAAAATAATCGATTTATAAATGACCGTCATGTCATCACCCATCTGTACATATTTGTTCTACATTTTTTAAATGTCTGCCGAGACGAATAATTAAAACTGCTTAGATATCAATATTAAATGGGCCACACTCCCTATATTTATGGTTCGCAGCTTTATGATAATATAATATTACTTTTTCTGTTCTCTGCAACTTTTGTTTGAACTATTGAAAATGGATAATTGAAGCTATAAAAGCAAAGAATAAAAAATTACAGCTATTTTTGCACAACCTGGATTTTTGGGGGTTATAAACCTTTATTGTTAAACAAAGAAAAATTTTTATTTGCTAGCCTGGTAATTTTTTATGTGTTATTTGTCAGAATATATTTACCAAAATACACAAAATAATCCGCCTGGATTGTTTCTCGACACGTTTTCGTCTATTTGTGGAGACTTTCTAAGCATTTCAGGAATGCTTATTGAGCTCGATATTATATCATTACTAACATTCCTCCTCTTTATTCAACCCCAGAAGTTCATCTTAAGGACAATTAAAAATTTAATACCTAAAATACGATATGTAATCCTCAATTAATTTTGATATTTCATTCAATTAATATACAGGGTGTCTCAGATTTAAAGTGACAAAATACTGGAAAATAGGGCACACTTAGCGGAGTTTAAAACACTCCTAAACACCCTAGAATGTTATCAATTTTTGAAATACAGGGTGTTTTACGGTTTTTGACTAAAATTGTGGTCGGCCATATATGCCATACATTTTCTTGTCATTACAACTCCCTGTAAGTTAAAGGTAAAGGTAAAATGAATTAACTAAAATTACAACGGATTTTCAAAATAGCCACACCCAGCCTCAATACATTTTTGGAAATACTTTAAAAGGGTTTTCACTAACCTGAATCGAAAACGAACATTTTCTGTAAGTACTTTCCTATGGTTAATTGCAACCATTTCCGTTTTATTGAGCAATAAGTACAAAATTTAAGAATAAACTTAAAAAAAGAGATTTCTTCAAATAATTTATTAGAAAAAGTTATAATAAGTGCTCCACATGTTGCCCATTTTGATTGACGTCTCTATAAGCTTTTGAAATGAGGTTTCTACTATTCCTAAAATTGCCGGTGTGATAGATCTAAAAGCAGTTATTATCATTTCCTTCATTATTTTGTACTGTTGTTGGTGTGTCTTTATAACCAATTTCCTTGACGTATCATCATAAAAAGAAAAACCATTTTTGTAAGATCTGGGAATCTAGCAGGTCACTTAGTGGGTCCATTTTTTCCAATCCATTGAAGTGGGTAGGTATTATTTAGGTAGTCTCTACTGCATTTAAATATTGCTGAAACCACAACCTATTTCGAATCTTTCAGGAATATTCACCAATAATTGTGGCAGATGGTTTTCCAAAAAATGAAGATAAAAAGTTCCAGTCAATGTACCATCAAAGAAATGTGGCCCTATTACATGTTCTCCAATAATTCCTCCCCAAACGTTTATAGACTATGTGTGCTGGTTATCAACTTGCCTAAAAAAGTAAGGATTTTCCGAAGCATAATAATGGAATTGTGCCTATTAACAAATCCATCTTTATGATGTGGCACATCAGTGAGTAAAACATTACTGAAGAAGGTGACATCTTGCATTTTATCTCTGGGCCAATTACGTCATCAGATAGTTCCTGATACATTTGAATATGATATGCATGAAACTTATTTGTTTTTAAGATTCGACCAACTACTTATTCCTACTAATGAACTCACTTCTCTAATATGAGGATTCTCAACAATTGCCAGCACCACATTTTCTTCGTTCACAACGCGTTTTATCCTTTCACTTTTTTTTACATTCGACATTTCCAGTTTCCACAAATCTATCGAGAAGGTTTTGGAAGCTGCTAACATCAGGAATCCCTCTTTCAGGATACCTTTGCTTATAAATTATATTGGCAAGCAAACAATATCTGTCTAACTCGCCCGAAACAAAAGTCATGTCTATAAGTTCCGCTTCATTAAAATTCATTTTGTAAAACTCGAAATATTTTAAATTTAATACAAATGATAACTAACGACCGATAAGTGCGATAAATGTTCGTTTGTACAAGACAATTTACAGTAAACTGAGGTTTTATTGCTTGTCGAATAACGAAAACAGAAAAAAATATTACAAAAAAACTATTAGAGTAAAGGACCAGTTAAATACTATTTATCCACTTCAATGGATTGGAATAAATGGTCCGGCTAAATGGCCTCATTTCAAAAGCGCATAGAGACATGTGTCAATCAAAATGGGCAACATGTGGAGCACTTATTATAATTTTTTCTAACGAATTATTTGAAAAAACATCTATTTTTTAAATTTATTCTTGAATTTTGTATTTATTACTCAATAAAACGAAAATGGTTGTAATTAACCATAGGGAAGTACTTACAAAAAATGTTTGTTTTTTCATTTGTACATCGCATTGTAAAAAAAAAGAGAACATTCAATTTAATAAGTTAATAAGTTCTTAATTGAAAAATAATATTTGGCCACCCTGTACATTTTTGGGAAGTAAAGATGATTCCAAAACATTAATCAGATGTCTCGTAACTAGTTTTCACATAAGTTTTTCTTAAAACCCATAATTGTGACTTTGGTGATTATTTCAATATGCATCCTGCAGATGGCAGTATTCCAAAGAAAATCCAGTACATCCTAGTAGTTGGAAGATAGTCAATAATAATATAGGAATGAATAGTCTAGAAAGAGGCCTCAAAAAATTTACTGATATACATAGCATTCCATTTAAAAAAAAGGCACTTGATCCTGTAATTTCGTCTTGGCTCGCCCAAAACAAATTCTTGTTATATACTTTTTTACCTAATTTACTTGTATTTTTTTTTTTAATTTCTAGCTATCGTAGAACTCGAGGTATCGAAGTCAGACGCACTATTGCACATTTTTTTTTTTTTGGTAAATGTACTCGTGTATCGAATTTTTCATTGTACTTCACTTCCTTGAGTTGAACCTATAAAAAAATAGTCCAGAGGTGTAAGATCAGGAGGCCTTGGTGACCTGTTAACCGGAACTCCTCGACCGATCAATCTGTTGGGATAATACTGAATCAGAAGATCTCTATCTGGTATGGGAAAATATTGTTCAACATCATCATGCTGAAACTACATGCTCCTAGAATTGATACCTTTTAATAAATCTGGCAAAACACGTAAGAAAATTGAAATAATCCTCTAACCTTCCTTACGGTCCAATTATGTGGTTAAGATAATATTTGTGTGTATGGTTTTTGCAAGGGAAATGGGAGAGCTACAAAAAGAATGTAAACGTTTTCCTAATCGCCGTATACGACATTTTCAGGTATTCGAATTTATGTAACTTATATTTAAAAACTATGACACACGAGATTAGAAAAAAAGAGAAGAGAAGAAACAAGAGGAAAAAGTAAAAAAAATGAAGAAACAGCAAAATCTTCTGTATAAAAAGAATCTAATAAATTTCTGAAGATGTGAAGTAATTTACTTGTTCACGAAACCGGTCACACTAATAAAGAAATTTTATGAGAATTTTTCTGTTTGCCTTATCATCAATCTAATAAATATTGAGAAAATCGAAATTAAATTCTGATCTTCGAGTTTTTGTGAGGTTATATGTCGAATGGGAAAATCAACAACATTTATTGAATTTAATGCAGACCGACGCCGTTTCGAAAAATTTATTTTTTTCATTTTCAAGGCTATAACCTCACAAAAACTCGAAGATCAGAATTTAAAAAGGTCGCTACACTCCCGTATTATCGAAACTAAAGTTACTTTTTGGTTACTTTTTCCCATTTTTCTAGTTACTTTTCACTTTTTTACAAAAAAAAAATTAATACAAGCCCTGAAATAATTGCATATTGGTTTACTATTTTTGTCTGTTTTAGTTTTAGCTAATACTGTAATATTGTAACCAAATTCTCATATGTATGAGGCGTTATCATCACTGTGTGTGATTGTGTTTTATTCATCATAAACGTAGACAATACAGAAAATGTTTGTACTTACATATCTTCACTTAATGTCCAAACTAAGTATGTCTAATCTAAAGTTATGTTCATGTTTTACTGCAATTGACAGATATAATTTTGAGAATCTGTCTTATGGATAACTGGAGAAATACAAATAAAATGTCAGTAATAAACTTTTTATATCCTTGCAGTATGTTGATACTTTTGTTTGTTGAACTTCCATCAACATGACAATAAAACTAAACCAAATTTTATAACTTTCAACATTTTGAAATAAAGGAATATGAATTGTTTTTTTTATTATTTAAGTTTACCAGGTGATCCACTTAGGGTTAGCACTGGATTTTCTTACTTTATTATTAAGATATTTTCAAAAACTAGTAATATGCATTTCTTGCCATAGATATCGAATCCGCAGAGAAAATTTTTGTCAGGTTTAAAATATACGACGGATGGTCAAAAATTCATGTTCTCCAAATTTGTACACCCTGTATATTATGCATGGAATCGGTAGTACATCCAGTAGTTATATAGACCAGCAAAATCAACCGACATTCTTTAGAAAGTATGCCAAAATACAATATATTTTCATACATTGTACTGATTCTGCGGTTGACTCCTTGTGAAACGTTATTAAATATTTTAAATAAACAAAGAAAATTTGCTTCTAAATGTTTCAAAATTGTATTTTCACTCTACACGTGTTTCGGCTTTGTAGGCCCTTTTCAAGAGTACAGAGAGGTACTAAATTATAATTTGTGTTCTTTGCTTATATATTGAATGTTACATCTGGCAACTTATACTAATAAAAATGGTTTAAAAGATTTGTAATTTTTAGAAAAGTTAAATTACTTTATCTAAAATGTGGTGACCTGCGAATATTTGTTGTTCATTTGTAACCGTTTTTTTTATTTTTGGAAGCTTTCTTAATTTCTAATATTTCTAGTAAGTCTAATTTTTTGCTTTTCTTTTCGGAATGAAGTAATTCTACATTAGCCATATTTTATGCTCTTCAAGTCGCTTTTTTATGTTAAGTCCAGTCTGGCCAATGCATATATCGTCGCAGTCACTACATTTTATTTCATATACTCCTGTCTTTTGTAGTTTTTCTGTTTTATCCTTATTGTTTATTAACATTTTTATTTACAGATATTGTTTTGCAACCTAATTTACTTAATTTATTGCTGGCTTTATCACTGATTCCAAGTCTATAATTATGTATACAATTTTGAAACATTTAAAAGCAAATTTTCTTTATTTATTTAAAATATATATTTTCAAGTCAAAAGGCAAAAGAGATTGCTTAATGAACTAACTGCCACACTATATTTGAACTCTATTAGTACACCCCAAAGAAAGTGAACACATGCATTCTTTCGCCTCCTGTCCAACTATTTACAGAAATTCCTTCGTTCGTTCTAGTTTGTTCGCCATAGTTCGCATGCTGTTTACGCACTTGGTTACCACACCTCTCGCAACATAAACATTGCTTTAAGAATTATGCTGCGGAGTTATTTGCGACCTAAATTACATTTTTTTTGGCTGTGTAAAGCATTCTAGTACTACTGATGATTTAAAAAAAACTAGTTGAATTAAAAAATCCTGCTGCCAATTAATCTTTTAAGTTTATTGGCACTAAATAATTTAAACGTACATAAAGAAATTCTGCGATTCCTGAATAACATAAACCAACTCTTATAAAAGTTCGTAGGTTAGATTTTGTTATCCTTTTATGTTTATCCTTTATTTTGTGTGTCTCTGAAATGCTCTTATGGGCACCTGGGCGAGAAGCGTGTATCTCATATTTCTTCAATATAATTTCCTTCTCGTGTTGTATAGGTTAGTTTTTATTTTTATTAGTTTTACACGTACATATATATGGGTATATATGTATGTACATAATATGCGACTGGCTAATGGATTACATGTTCAATGCCATTAAAGAAAAAAAGATTATGCTAAAATAAAATCCATTTTTTTATCATCTTATTTATGTTAACATCCTGGCGGAGTTTAGCACATTGATATTCCACTACTTAATCAGAACAAACACACAGAACAACCATCTCTCTTGCCAGATGCCGCAGCTGAATCTCGAACTCAGGAGAGACAGACAGTGACTACTATGCGACTTAAATGTATTGAGCCCTCACTTTGAGTGCGATTTACAAAAAAACTAACGCTTTTGGAAAAATTAGGTTTTATTGATTGGACATGTTAATATTCTGTATAGACCAATCAAATTAAGCAAAAATCAGGCCCATTTTCACGATAATTTCCAACCATTCCCGACCAATACCATTCGATTCAGTTTTTTTTTTTTTGAATTCTCATGGTCAATTTTGCCGTAAGTTATATGAGCAAGAATTTAATTTATAAACAATTAAAGTTGCGAAAATGATGAAAATCGATGTTTCTAAATATTCAACTTCTAACGCTGCGAAAACGGCAACAGATAGAGAAAAATTGCTCAGAACATTTTTTATAGAGCGTTAAATTCCCTTCAAAAAAAGTGCACGACGGCATATCTCTACGATGAATAGTTAAGGCGTTACAATGAGTTAAATGTTTATTATTTTTCTACTGCGTATTGGTCAGCTGTATAGTAGTCTAGTTTGGAACACCTGCTTCTCAAGAATGCTAGGAGCGTATATGTAGATACTTTCGGGCACGGTACTTGGTATAATAATTTTCCAGGTCTTTGAGTATGCATAAAAGTATATAATAATTATATCTAGACCAAAGAAGTGATAAATACATTTGCTAACGTTGTAAAAATAAGAAAAAATATGAAAGATTTACAGCAAGTCTACTTTAAAATGTTCTGCGCAGGCGGCCATTACGCGGCGTACAAGTCTGTTGATCGCGCATGCGCGTTACTTGTACAGTTGACTGATATACAGCAGAAAAATAATAAATATTTAACTCATTGTAACGCCTTAACTATTCATCGTAGAGATATGCCGGCCCGGACTTTTTTGAAGGGAATTTAACGCTCTATAAAAAATGTTCTGAGCAATTTTTCTCTATCTGTTGCCATTTTCGCAGCGTTTGAAGTTGAATATTCAGAAACATCGATTTTCATCATTTTCACAACTTTAATTGTTTATAAATTAAATTCTTGCTCATATAACGTACGGCAAAATTGACCATGAGAATTCAAAAAACATACTGAATTGAATGGTATTGGTCTGGAATGGTTGGAAATTATCGTTTTGAAAAACCCTTAATTTGATTGGTCTAGTAATAGCTTTAACATTTTATTTTTTAAACTCACCAAGTTTCGCATTATTATATCTGAAAATGTACAATTTTTAATATGATCTCTACATTAATGTTTAATGACGTATAACTTCATGAATTATTAAGATATTCGAACGAAATTTGGAGTGTAGATAAAAACATATGTATACTTTCACACTATGTGAAAAAAATTTCAAGAATCAGTGTATAAAAAATCTAAACGCAAAGTTCAAGATATTTGAAAAAATAAATAAATAAGCGAAAACGACCAAGTTTCTCCTACTCCTATTATGTTTTCTTGTGGTATTTCTTTAATTTTTGATAAAATTATAATTTATTCATAGAATAGCTATTTGTTGTGCAACTGTTATCTTATGTGAAAATATTTTAATTATATTATTAATAATAATGAAAATATCAATTAGCAACATTTTTTTTTAATAACTGAACAACATTTTTTTTTAATAACTGAACAACTAAAAGTTGTTTCTTTTTTGCAAAGGACGACGTGTCCATAGAAAGGTCCATTTTATAACTCGTAAAAATTTCAAGTAGTTTTATTAGTTAGTTTTTGAGAAATTAATTCGCAAATACCGTTATATCGAAAATGATACCGAAATTCGGTACATCTTTTACATTATCATTCACATTTCAAAACTGTAAAACTTATTTCCATAAAATTTTGGCACACTATAGTAAACATTATATGTACTATATCTAATTCGGTCGTCTAGTTTTTTTTTCGTAGGCGTTTAAAGTGAGGGCTCAACACATGCTCCAGTCAACTGCTATTTTAAAAACGCCGCTATACATTCATGTCTTAGCCAGGATTCGAACCTGAAAACCTTTGGTTTCAAGCCAAAATTTGGTTAAATAGAAACCGCTCAAATAATGCACAGAAATATTTTCGATAATAATGATTCCACAACGCCGCTGCTGTATTTATTTAATGCCATTTAATCCTATTAACGTGGTAATTTGCTGCCAATTATCATCTTACGTAAAGAGGTACTTATAATATTAATGGATATTAACAGCACAATTTGCAATTTTAAGGTAATTCAGGGAAGACGGACGTGTTTATATAAGTAGCAGATTAAAAGATGTTTTACTAGGAATATTTAATTTAAAATATTTTCATTTATTAATTCAATCGCCATTTAATATTTATTCATTTTCATCGATTTTCTTTATTACATAGAGTGATCTACGACTAACGTATCAAATTTCCGAGACTGTTAGTTTATCAAAAAAAAAAGTGCCCTTTGCTTAATAAATGTATGTCCGCATAATGAGGAAGAAACAACCCCTTTCATGATGAATATCATCGCCTTTCAATTATTCTACAGATAGTAGAAATTTTCATACGTTACTTGTTCGATCTAGGCTTGTAATATTAAAAAAAATTAAGATTGGTAGCTTGCTTTGATGGGGTAATTTTTAGGGGTGGGAAGTATTTCTTTCTATACCCAAAATTTTATTAGATGTCATTTTTGAACCAAAATTTATACATAAAATTATTTTTCACATACTCGTAATATTACTAAAAAAAGGTCTCTCAGCATGTTTAAGTTATTTTCTTTCGAAATATGATTAATTTTCATATGAAATACACAAAAATGAATTTTCATTGTTTTTTTTTACTTACCCCGCCAAAGCAAGTTACCAATAATACAATTTTTAATATGATGCGTTTACATCAAGCTAGTAACGCATAAAATTTTATTTTCCTCTCAATACCAATTCGATATACAGACTGAGCCAAACCACTAAATGCACGATTAGCGGTATGCCCAATTTACAGTCTCCCGTCTGTAGCTAGCACGATGAGGCGATCGCAGTGCGAATGTCGATGCGACACTGAAATCTGCTAGCAGATTGTTGTTAACCATAGCGAACCTTTTATAGGTAGATAGTAGACAAACTTTTCATTCAGTAGTTGGCGTACCAAATCGGTAGATTTATCTAGGGACTTTGGTACATTTCAGTTTTTGGATAAATTACTGTAAAAATGCTATGAATGGTTGCTTGAAAATGTTTCTCTATTATGATGTACTAATTTAGTAATGAAATTTTTCATCAGTCGACTGATTTGATGAAAGATCAACTTGAAAAAATATTTCACATGAATTTATATCTACTTTACAGTTTACAATGACCTGTGTCCGCAGCTATGCACACATTATTGTATCTGACTCGCCCCCTGTCGAAAACTGGAAGGAATACTTAATAGGGATTGGCGCAAACGGAAACTATTTAGTACTAACGGCCTTCATCTACAGATGGCGCATGGGTTACAAGCAGCAATAAAATTTGAATCCTACTGATTTTGTGCGCCATCTACTGAAAAATGTCACTACTAAATTAGTACATGATAATAGAGAAACAACTTCAAGCAATCATTCATTGCGATTTTATAATAATTTATTCATTTGCGCTGCGATCGCCCCATCGTGCTGACCACAGATGGACAAGTAAACTGTGCATACCGCTAGTCGTATATCTAGTGGTCTGACTCAATAAGTATAATTGAAAAACTGATGTACTCGTCCCTCTTTAAGGGATATAGCTTCCTTATTTTTTGATAATTAGCAATGTTTGAGGTTTGGTATTCAAATTGTAGATTGCCTTGTCTAAAAAAACGCGGAAATGGCCTTCATTTTTAATTCAATGAAAATTAGTGAAACAGTGAATGAATGAATTATTAATGGTTGTATATGGCGATAGAAGATCACATCAGAAATTATGTAATTTATTTAATGAAAGGCACTCGAAAAGAAATCCGATTTAGAGATCAGCAGTAACAAGGCAAAATTTATAGAAACGGAGCGGCAATAGTTTGCCCAAGCCAAGACAGACCAATGTTAGTGATTACAGTTTCCTGCCTAGGCAAGCAAGAATAATTACTCAACCCAAATGGTGTATATCAAACAAATAGACAAGACACGAAAATTTAGCACATCATTATTCTAGATGTCGATACGATTCATTTGATATCCGACATCAAAATTCTAGAGACTACTACCAGTAAAGGGTGTGACCTACTAGGGCGAAACCCTGGGAAGATCATAGCTCTATTCTCAAAAGAATTTGTATGAGGGCGGAACCCTAGCAATCTTTGGTTGAACGGAATTCTCCAGCCATGACCAGATAATGCAGATAACGCCCTCATACCAACGACAATATAACGAAAATGAAATACGCCTCCTTTGAAAAATGGTTACAAAAGTTCCCACGGTCTGCAAAATGTTTCCAAGCTTAACCAACGCCATCTACTGGTAGGTGTGGTTGCAACAAGTTGAAGTTCCAGATATCATGAAGTCAATGTTCGACGCTATTTGGACCAATCGTTTTCACAACGAATTGGCAGAAGAATTAAGTGACCACCGCGTTCAACAGACCACGGCCGTCTCTAGGACGGCCGTGACCAGACGTTTGACCCCTGCTTTTGAGGGCACCTAAAATTCGTAGCTTATAAAAACAAATGTCATTGTAACTTTGGCGAGGCCTACTGTATAAACGAATTCGCCAAAAATTTTAACAAGAGCGAATAGCAAAATAGCAAGAAATGGCAGTGATACTAGTGGTATCACATGATGATGATTGTTTTTCTAGTTGTTTTGAAATGAAGTGTATTCATTCTCAGAAATGTTCAGAATATATTTTTATTCATTTTTTAAATATTATTATTATCATTGATTTTTAAATTGACTTGATTTATTCTCTTTTTAATACAAGATGAGATATTGTTAATGAAGAAAAAATAAAATAATCGCTTAATTTCGTAAATTCTCAAAATGTGAAACGATATATTATGTTTAGAAAATCACATTTTACTGTTTTTATTCAAAATTTAAAATGCTCGGTGTTTTTTGTCAGTTGTTACAGTAAATTGTCTCTTCACCTCTGGGAGAGACTGGTAACTAACTAGAAAATTAGAACGTGAATATAGCCATAAATCAAATGTTGAAGTAAAACCAATTCTAATCATCCATCAGTAAATTACTTAGAAGTGAAAAAAACTGGTCCATATTAATGTACAGATTAAAAGAAATATTTGCATTCATAGCGCGATCCCTAGTCAAAGCTTGATTTTGCAGTACGATCATCATGTGTTGTCTTGAGTGTTCCTTGTTTTATTAGGACTATGAAGCAAAGACATGCGAACTAATTATTAAGTCGTTCTCAGGTGCTAGGGTAAATAATAATAATTGTCGTCATTTCTCTAAGTCTGAACAGGGGTCCCAAGGGTCTACTAGACAAGTGGCAAACTACTTCAATATGTTACTGTCCTTACAGAACCCTATCTTTTACGTACTTTCTATTTTTAAAAGTCCTCTAGGTTATCTTCAAAGCTGGGTAACCCTCAAAAAAGCAACTTATTATTAATTACTAATTACTTGGGACGATTATAATTGAATTTCTCAATGACGTTATTTAAGAAAAAATAATTATTTTACTAATTTCATATAGTTAAAATATTAGAGAAATAATTACATTTACTTGATGAAATTGAATAATAAGAGTTTTGATCATGACAAGCATAATTTGAAAGTAGAAATAAGAAATACAACCTATAAATATTAAAATATGATTCAAATTACATAATAAAAACCTCGATGAAAGTGTTAAAAAAAGCATATTTATACCTATCCCAAGCAACATTTTACCAACTACCGACTACTTTTTCACTAATTCCGACGTCAGAATTATTACACATAGTAGTCGAGTAATAACTTAAATTTTGTAGTTGTAATACGACGTCGAACCAAATATTGCGCCGACCTCGCAAACCTACTGCTTAAGTCTGGACGATTTACCAACGTTGATTTACCGTTAGAAAACGACTTAATAAGGTTTGATATGTTTTCAAGTCATTATCCAACGTTGATGAGACGTTGACAACTGATTAAAATAGGTATGGTTATATTTTGAATAACTTACCAACGTTGGTTAGACGTTGACAACTGACTAAAATAGGTATGGTTAAATTTTGAGTAACCTACCAACGTTGGGGTAGACGTTGGTGACTTACTGAATAGGTCAAGTTTGTTATGGAACACTTGCCAACGTTGGTTAGACGTTGGTTAGTGGCTTAATAGGTTTGGTCCTTTTTAGTTATCAACCAACGTTGGTTAGACGTTAATGACTAACTTAAGTAGCTCCGATTAATTTTTCGGTAATACACCTACTTCTGTATAACGTTGGTAACAGACTTGATAGGTAGCTACATTCATCTCAAGTAACATTTTACCGACTACCGACTACTTTTTTTACTAATTATAAGGTCAGAATTATTACAAATATTAGTCAAGTAGCGTCTTAAATTTTATAGTTATGATACAACGTCGGAGTAACGTATTTTGAACCTCGCAAACCTACTATTTACATCTAGCACATTTACCAGCATTGGTTTGATATCAGAAATCTACTTAATACGTTTAGTGTGTTCTTAGATTATTATCCAACGTTGATTAGACGTTGGTAACTGATTAATTAGATTTAGGTAATTTTTGGGTAACATTCCAACGTTGGTTAGACGTTGCTGACTGACGTAATCGTCTAGCAACTTCGGTTGGACGTTGGTGTTAGGCTTTTGGTATTTGGTCTAACATAACCTCAAAATCAATGTCGATAATTCAGGTATTGATAGATATTTAGTAAAGATTTATACACTAACTGCAAGAGACGGTCGATATTATCGTGATTGTTTGGAATGAACGTTAGTGTTAGTGCAGATTTCTGCACCAAAGCCTACTAAAAGTTGGTGCAAGTAAAATCATTTAACCGTGAAGTCGCTATTAGTAAAAATAGTTGCACTTATTCCGCCTTCGCCATATTTTCTGGTTCCACAGAAGGAAATAATAGGCGGCCATGTTGATTATGTGTACAATTATTTTAAATACACAAAATTTGCCTCTTTTTTCAAATAAAGTAAGCAAAAAAGTTTTTATTTACTCGTAAAATTAATTAAACAATATTTCAATTGCGCTTTCTTTGGAAACGGAAAATATTTTTTTGAAAGTAAAAAAATAAAAATAGTACTTTCGTTCTTAAAATAAACATTATTCATATGGGTTCACTATATTTTTCGACCTACTTTATATATATGTATCAATAAAATTTCTTTCGTTTCAGTTTTTACCCCACCAGATTTATTAAAATTTTATTCGAAGTATTTTGTATATAATACGTACTCATTGATAAACACGCCTTATCCATTTTATATACATAGATAGGTACGACAAATAGAATAATATACAAAATTGCTTAGATTCACTACCTACACCCGACTTTTGTAGGTCAGATTAAGGGCAAATTTTAAATAAGGTTGGTAATAGGCTGACAACCAACTTAAGCCGACGTAAAATTTGGTGAACATTTGGTCGGTAATCACAACGACTAAAGTCGGTCCTCTACGTCGAATCGACCCATATTTTATTGACCAGATTAGTACAAATATGGGTCATCCCGACGTTTTGTGTACGTCGCACACCGACTTTTAGTTGCGAACAGCAACGTCGGTTCGTCGTCAGAATGTTGCTTGGGATTACTATGGCAATAATTAAAACGTGTTTTTCTTATAAATATGATTTTTTCAAATAAACTGTTACATTATGAACAAATAATATTTTTTGACAGGAGCTGGAAAATATGTAAATTTACAGATAACTACCTGATAAAGATTTTCTTCTTTAGGACCTATATCACGCGCAAGCATAAAATATCCCATATATTCTTAAAAAAATCCCGCCAAGTTTAAATTATATTGCAATTAGTATAAATTAGGTAGTAAAATATAAAACGAAAATTAGTTAGTAAAATATAAAAAATATCAGACTTTATACAGATAGTGAAAATCTCCCAAGGCCTATTTATAACCTCGGGTCACATCAATTTTCCAGGGAAGAACATAAAAGAGCATCCGCGGCACATGACCTTATGGGCGTGGCTAACTTACTCGGAGGTAAAAATAAGAAGAGGCCATAACCTCAAATCCTATAGTCATATAATAATTTGGTGATTGGTTGTAATATTTTATTGTGAACGTATTCCTGTGTTTGTTGTCAGAAAAATTGGTTTTGATCGTGTATAGTGATTATTATCACACGCCAATTGATTATATTGTTTATGATTATTAAAGACTGATGGAATTATATAAAAACTGACACTGTCTTTTGCCACGTTATTTTAACAACCCACCACAGTACAAAAACTTAAATTTAAAGTTATTAAATAAGTACAATCGCATTTTATAATTATTGTAAGGTTCTGAAATGAGGTTATGATTTATTATTTGTTTATCCTCCAAGCAACGACCTTGAGAACATGGCGTCATGTGCAGATGCTCTATTTCATACGTATAGTATTAGATTCAAGTTCATCACATTTCCACTAGACCTAAGGGCCGGTATATCCTTCTCCTGGTAAAGTTACCTAACAGATAAATTTAAGAATAAAATTTTTAAAACAGTAAAATAATAGTTACAATTGGTGTATTTTGCAGAACAGGTATTCCATTTGAGAATATACTTTGCTGCGATCAGTTTTTTATAAAAGTAGTAAGTAATAATGAATATGAATCTGTTTGGTCCTTAACAGCCACTTTACCAGAAGATGGATATATCGAGCCTAAATGGCACTCGAATGAACCAGCACGATATTTGTTGATTCCCTTTATGATGGTGGGGATGATCAATCAAATAAGCAAAAGCAGCGCGCAACAACAAAAGAAATATTATTTAATTCATTTATTGCAAAGTTTTCAAAAATCTCTCATAATTACGTGAATATCTCTTTGTCCCTTGTGGACCTCAAAAAATCCCTCCAAACGGGATATATCCCTCAATGTGGCAACACTGCTGTCACATCGTGATCCCATTATTAGTGTTACGTCCATCTCGTTTGTTCCATCGGTTTTTCGTTTTTGTTAACGTATGGCCGCATTTGGCATTTTACACACGGTATATTGCACCGCATAGTTTATAATGGTGCATTTTACATTTGTTCGTAATGATTCTGTTCACAGTCACAGCTAATTTTAATAATTCAATATTCAAAATAACAAAAATTATGTGAAAATTACCAACTGTTTTGAAATAATTTTACTTGTTTGCAATTTGTATGTAGAATTCAATAATATATTTTATGCACGTATGTTGTGGACAAAATGGAACGAAAAATTCGGTTGAACAGACCTTATTAGTTCAAATAATCGCAGTAAATAAGGATACAGTAATTTGTACAGAATTTAAAAAATACGTACAATAAAAAAAGGGATATGAGTTACAGCGGATTTGCTTTCAAAAGTAAAATACTAAGCGCAACAAGAACCCATGCAGTTTATGAAATACCGTATGTAAACTGTGATAAAATATACATAGGACAAACTTCTGAACATTTAGAAAAAAGTATCCAATTTCATAAATATAATAAAATCAATAAAGCAGCATCAAACACGCACAGAAAAAAAAACACAAACTTAACTTCGACAAGACAAAAATACTAGCTACAGAACAAACCACATAAAAAAAGAGAAATCTTAGAAATGATTGAAATAAAAAAAAAACAAAAACAATTAATGACAAAATAGAGATGCAAAATTTGAACAAATCAAAAATTAAACAAATTTCTTCTATAGAAAAATTGGAAATACGTCACTGTCATAATAACTTATTTCAATAAAAAAAATTATAAAACTTGCTATACAACTTTGGTAAAAACACACGTCTAGGGGCATTTTCCAATTTATGAACGACTCCGGTTCAAGAATTTAGTTCATTTATCAAAGCAAAAACGTTATAATGTAAAACACAATTAAGAGTGAAGTTATATACGCCTAGTTTAAATATTATTAAAAATAAAGTGTCACATTTTGGACTACTTTGTTTTGAGGGAAGCTATTTATTTGTTAACCAAAATTTGTACAAAAACTTAAATCGATAATTACATTTTAGTCCTAACATTAAAAAAGGTGAAAAACCATCACTGAAACTATCGATTTGAAAAAAAAAATAATGTAAAATTTCATTTTTCATTTCATTATTTACATTCAGATTGATTATTTCAAGAATCCTCTCTTTAATAACTTGAATACTATTATTATTATTATTATTGACAATATTTTAGAAATCCCCAAAAAATTTATCCATAAGGGTCAAATCCGGACTGTTAGGTGGCCATTTAATAGATCCATTATTCCCTATCCGTATTGGGAATACATTATTCAAATTATCTCGAACGAGTAGGACATTATGCGGAGTTGCCCCATCCTGCATCTAAATCATATCAAGTTCGGCTTCCAGAAAATACTGCAAAAGGATATTTTCTGCTTCTGGGATAATTATTTTCAGATAGGTAACTCAAGTTAAAGTATAATCATAAAATATAGGCCCAACAATTTTGTTTCTAAAAATTCCACACCAAACGCTAACAGTTTTTCTTCCTGATTTTTTTATTTGTTTTACCAATCTTTTTCTGTTGTGCTTGTTTTCCCACGACCTTCGATTTTTCCTATTAAAAACTCCTGCCATAGAAAAGGATGATTCATCAGTTTACAATATTTTAGTAAAGAAATCGGGATCTTCATCCAACTTTTGAATTATCTGGCGGCAAAAGTCCAGCCTTTTCCTTTTATGAGCCTCTGTTAAAACTTGTACGGGTAAAATTTTATATGATCTGTAGCTGTTATTTTCTAATGTACGTTGGATTTTAGAATAACTTTTACCTAATTGATCGACTGCATTATTTATACTACATTCAGAATTTTCTAAAAAATAATACAATGTTTCAAAAATGTCTATTCGCGAATAAATATGGATGGGCTTACCTTCGAAATGAAGCAGTATATCTAGCTGTTCTTCCTGGTTTGCTTGAACTACACGCTTCTTTTTACTAAAACTGGAGGTATTATTCACCTTTCGGTAAATATTTTTGAACGTATTTTCTGATGGTGTTGGACGATTCGGATACAACACCTTATATGCTCTTTTTGCTGCACGTTTATTTTGTATATAACAAGTAAATATTTGGACTTTTTGTTCCTCACTGTGAACCATTTTGATTGGCCACCTAACAGTCCGGATTTGACCCCTATGGATTAATTTTTTTGGGGATTTCTAAAAGATGTTGTCAATAATAATAATAACAATAGTATTCAAGTCATTAAGGACAGGATTCGACTTGAAATAAACAATCTGAATGTAAATAATGAAGCCATTTCCGGTGCAATTGTAAATATAAGAAGACATTATCAATTATGCATTGACAATAATGGTGGACATATCGAACATCTTTTATGAGATCATTTATTTTTATTTAAATTTCCTAAATAAATCTTTGTTATCTATTTTGTATAAATGTTTGTTTTTTTTCTTCCTCACTGTAAACCATTTACCTAGATTATTTCATTAAAGAAATGTCACTTATCAAACATAATAGTTGTCATTTTCATAGCTCACTTTAATAATGTTAACTTTTCCATATTTACAGCAACTAGTTTAACTAAGATATTCGACGTTTAATAAATCAAGAACGGTATATGGTAGGGGTAATATATGGTATATTTTTGAAATGAGGAACAAAGGATCATTTCAAAAATTTAATAATATACAGTGTATTCCATTTAAAAAAATATATTATTGTTTTGTTACCCCTGAAATCTGCATTGAGAGCATTTTAACAAAATTCAGTCCACACAACTTTTATTTAAAACTTTTTTTCTATAGGCAATAATGATGATAAGGGGTGGGTAATTTATAATGAATAACCCTGGCCCTGCCAGTTATCTTCTCCCTTGCAATTAATATTTCCTTTATAATAAACTGAATTTGCATATTTTTCCATCTAATATTTAAATTTAATTACTTATGATACTAAATAATATTCCAATATTATTATTTAGGTAGGTAAATAAAATTATAATTTTTTTAATGTGAAATTGGTCAGAAAGTTTAGCAGTGACAACCAAAATTTAATAATCTTTTAACATGCTGTCACAAGATGTGACACGAGTTTGTGTGTTTTTTAAGAAATAGCATTTAAAGTGCTTAAGAAGAAGCTGTTGATTTACAAAGAGAAGAAATACTTTTATTTAGCTAGGCTTATTTTTTGTCATTACGTGTGAAACAAACAGCTGAATAGCTTAGGTATTTAAAATACAAACAATTTTTCTCAAAGATCAAGTGGAAAGAGGTCCTGTTTTGTCACGCACTAAATTGGTCCTGGCAGAACAATTAATTGTTCCGGCTTTATTTTTCAATTTAGACATGACTTGATAAATAACCTGCCTTCACAAGACAGTACGAGTATGCATATACCTAAGAAATCAGCAAAGCCTTATTATATTGTGTGCAGAATAAATTTTGGATTCCATACAAAATGAAGTGACAATATAATAATAATAATAGTATACGTCTTTATTAATGAAACAGTAGATTACATTTCATTAAGGACGAAGTTTGTAGTCCAATGACTATACTCTTCCACTTATGTTATGTATTTACAAATTCCTTATAATTTCTTATAACATAAACATATGTATACACATATATACATACACTTATACACATATTCACATACGTATGTATATACATACATATAGATATACAGGGTGTCCCAATCAAAAGTAGGCACCCTGAATAACTTTGGAGATAAAAAATTTTTGAAAAATTGCTGAAACACGTCGACCTTGTTTCCAAGGGGTACATATTTTAATGTAATACTTATATACCTATCATCATCCTTCTACCCAACACGGTCATCCCCTCAAAAAAATTCAAATGGCAAGGGGGTCGAGTGATACATCCTTTGAAAAGTCTTTCAATTCCCTATATAACTGTGTATTTTTTTTTAACTTTTATCGATTCGTTCTTAAGGAAAATAATTTTATTTTTGATGATTACACACAATCGAAATCGTTTAAAAAATCTAAAATACACGGCACTGGGTATTGGAATTTATAAAAAAACTACATTTTTTAGTGCTCTCAAATCAACACAAGTTTTTTCGACAAAAAAACACTTTCCTTGTCCGTTTAGTGTTAGAATAATAAAAGACTCATAAGTATTTGATAGTCCTTGAACATTAATTTGTTCACAACCAATTTTAAATCGAGATACATTTTACCAGAGTGAGTTCTCAAAATGGTTTATACCCTTCAGGAGAGAATAGAAATTGTCGGCATTAATTTTAAAAACGATAGTTGTGCTAGAGCTACGGAGCGCATAATCAATAGAAATCACCCAGATAGAAGGGTTGGTTCTCAGTATGTTTTACAATTATTGACAAAAATTATGGAAACAGGTTCTGTAGGAAACAAAAAGCATGAACCTCAGCGACCGATTAGGAATGGAGCAGTCGAAGTGGCAGTTCTGGGTCATTTGCAGATGGATAATACTCAATCGATCAGGAAAGTAGCTGAGGCTTCCGGTGTATCACGAAGCAGTGTTCATCGAATTGTAAAGGCCCACAAATTTCATCCATATAAATTTAAATTGGTACACGAATTAAACGAAGACGATCCCGATCGTCGGCTTGAATTCTGTGAGATTTTTAGTGAACAATTAAACGGTAATGCCAATCTAGTGTACAATACGTGTTTTTCTGATGAATCGACACTTCAGTTAGGGAGGTAGATAGGCACAATTGTAGGTATTGGAGTGAAACCAATCCACATTTGTTCATGGAAACTCATACCCAAAGGCCTCAGAAGTTAAATGTTTGGGTTGGCTTCTTAGGGTATCACATTGTCGGGCCGTTTTTTATTCCTGACAATTTAAATGGCGAAAGGTACCTCGATCTGCTGAAAATAACATCGACCCAATGACTACCCAAATCCTCGATGAAGCCGATAATCTTTTAGAGGGCGAACTGTTTTTTCAACACATTTTGCTATAGCAGTCTGTCAATTTTTGGATAATTGGTTTCCTGAGCGATGGATTGGAAGAAGAGGTCCTGTGGAGTGGCCCGCTAGGTCACCCGATTTAACTCCCTTGGATTTCTTTCTGTAGGGTATTTGCAACAAAACCCGCATCTTTGGAAGAGTTACGTGAAAGAATTGTTCGTGAATGTCGTTTATTGACTCCAGATGTGTTCAGAAATGTTCGTACAGAATTTCAAGACAGATTAAACTACTGTATGGAAGTCGGAGGGGGGGGGCGGTATATATATATATATATATATATATATATATATATATATATATATATATATATATACACACACACAAATAAAATGAAAATATTAATTATTGGTTTTGCAATAAATTTGTTCTAATTTTAAATTTAAATGAATTTAAACTGTAATTTTGGCATTGTAAGAATTTGACAATGCCTAATGTCACCGTTGTGAATATCATCCCTAGACAGCAACTTTTTTCGTAAATATGTAATATATTATTTTCAGATAATTTTACTTAGAAAAAAGCTCTGTCAATGAAAATGAGATTCAAAGGCACAAATTGGATTGGATATTCTATAAGTTTAATTGATAAAATAATTAGGAAACGTAAATTTAAAAGGACCCCTCAAAATTCCTCGATTTTTCAAAATGAAAGAGACAATCCGAAATTTGAATCGTTTCCATTCGATCCTAGATTCAGCCTTGGTATTGGTAAGATTTTCGAAGATATAGGCATGACAGTGGATCATTCAACGGGAAATAAACTACAACTTTTAGGCAATCCAAAAGACAAAATTGATACAAACGAAAAATCGGGGACCTTGGAAATTAACTGCAAGGACAGCAATAAAAAGTATGTTGGACAAACTAGACAATTAATTCAAACTAGATTGAACGAGCAACTATCTGTTGCTCATCTATTGTTGCCCAACATGCGTTTGAGAAAAAATCATAAAATAGATATTAGAAATTTAAGATTAATTAGGAATGCAACAAATACCAGATAGCTAGATGCATTTGAAAGCTTGGAAACCATAAAGTGTAAAAATAGTATGAATAATAACAGAGAGCCAATCTCAAATAACCCGCTCTATAAGTAAGTGAGTTACGGTTCACCGAACCGTGACAATAGTTTAGATATAAATAGGATACATTGTTAGCGAAGGTTGGTTTTAGTCATCTCCAGATTATGCCAACTTGGTTGGCGATCAGCAGTGTAACGTGTTTTATGGAAAACCACGTCAGTGTCAATTTTTATTCAATTTCAAAATCTGGTTGTATAGAAAATTGTTTTTTCCATCGATATGTCGAAAAAGGAAACTGGGATTGCTAATTAAATAAAAAAGTTGGTGTCACTTTCGGTCAAACAGGAAGTTACAGATATGATATTTTTGTGTCAAAAAATAACAATTTATAGGGACCTACTAAAAGTGTATTTGATTGAGATCGGCCAATAAACAAGGAAGCTAGACCTACCCTGTTTTGAGGTTCACGCGGTACACAGTGTTGTGAATATTATTTATTGACACTGTTGTTTCAGAAATAAATCACTAGTAGATCCTATAATTTTCATTTGAAATAACTATTTCTGTGCTTTAATATATTTTCGCTAGGAGAAAAAATTGTTTTTGCTTTTGGTGAATGCGCCTGTGTTTAACTGGTAATGCATAAGTAAATATTGTTAACAACGAAGAAAAAAACAATACTTTAATTGACTTACATTAACTTCAATTACATTGAAAACTAAAACTACGAATATCATTTCCTCTTCAAAACTCTATTTTGACAAAACCAAGAACAATGTGAAACTAAGTTTGATATTGTCTTACTCGAATATTTTATAAGTAATTTCAAATATTTGTATTATGTTATCCCTTCACTTTAGTGTAAAGTTTTTAGCAAACAACACTGATAAACAATTTGTCAAACAGATAAACACCAACCATCATATAAATTAACTGCAGATCAGCCAGGCGTAAATTAGCATGAACATAAATTTCATGATTTAGATTTAATGATAAAATATACGACGGAATATTTCCATTTCGTTTAATATTTATAAAAGTTCTAAATGTTCTTTGTTAGATTCATGTCTTTGGTGTTTCTATTTTAGAAATAATGTAGTTATTAGTTGATGACCAAAACAAAATCCATAGAGTAATATACTCAGTTCTACAGTCTCTCCTATTTATAGAATAGTTGGGAAGTTTGATTTTATTAATGTCTGTGGAATATCGTCGATAACTAGTTATCGCGGTTCCTCTTTACTTGAACTGAAATGGTGGTTGCGATTATGCCGAAACGTCGTTTAAGCAACTACAGTCCATCTAGAGACCTATCAGCTAACGGATCTATCAGGGATCTATCTAGGCACCCATCAGGTCATTTTGAGAGTCTAGAGATCATTTCTAACGTCAGTCTTTCTCTCTCTCTCTTATACAATTTTTCATAGCGATTTTCACACTACTATTAATTTGATAAAAAAAAAAAAACTTTTGTGTTAAGACATTCTCTATGTTGGTAAAAGAAATATATGTGATTCTAGTATTTAGGTATTCTATATGAGCCTTCCATCTCAAGCTCTCATCCAATACAATATATTTTCATTGTCAGTAATATTTTGTGAACAGCTACAGTCATTTGTATCATTTTTAAGGCATTCTGCTGTGTGTATATGTAATTTTCTTTTTTGCATTTCGTTGGAGCTTGAAATGGAAAACACCACGAATTTGGTTTTTTTCTCATTAAACGTTAGTAGGTTATTATTTAACCAACAGTTCACGGTGTTTAGTCCAATTGATGCATTTTTTTCTTACTTCATTCCAACTTTGTGCTGTGAATAATAATACTGTATCATCTGCGTATGTTATAATTTTGAAATTTATTCTAATTTAGTTATTTCGTCAATATACCGGATGTCAACGGAATTATTATACAAGCCCTAGTTTCCAGAACTCTCAAGATGCAAGTCTTAAACTTGGCAGGGTTAATATATACCAAAAACGGCAAATTTTTCATTATTTGACACTTTTCTATCCCTTCCAGTTTCCCCGGAAATGGAACACGCTGTACATTCTTACATTTTTGGATTCCGGAGACGATCATATGTTCGATTGCATAGTTGTAAGAAAATTTTGACACTACTTGATTTTTTAGGGCTATTTTTATTGTTGCCTCTTGAGTACATTGAATGTACTCAAATCAATCAAACGGACCAAAATGATAAGGGAAAAATGTCAACGTGAGATTGGGTTTATTAGTCGACCAACCAAAATTTCCGAAATCACTAAAAACTCGTTCTTTCACATGACCCCAGAAAAAAAAATCAAAAATGCTTAGATCTGGTGAGTGGGCAGGCCAAGGTACAGGTCCATATGTTGCAATTACTCGCCCATTATACTGGTTCATTAAATGGGCCATAACTAGAGTGGCATTATTAGGCGGAGCTCCATCTTGTTAAACATACATTTGTTCAGAAACTGCAAGTGGCAAGTCCATCAACATTTCTTCAGTATCATATTTGAGGAATTCTAAATATCTCTCCCTTGTCAAAGGTCCCTGAAAGAAAACAGGTCCAATAATTCTTGTTCCAATCACCCCAGCCCACACATTTACGCCAAATCTTTTCTGAGAATTACCTTGCCTTATTAAATGCTGATTTTTCTGCGCCCAATATCTATTGTTTTGTTTATTGAACATTCAATTGTTGGTGAATCTCGACTCATCAGAAAACAATATCAAAGAAACAAAATTCGGATTAGCGGTATTTTTCTGAAGTAAGCAGTCACAATAAGCTAATTTTCGGTTGCCATCATCTTTGTACAAATGCTGGGGCACTTCATAGTTAAACAAGTGGTAACCATATTTTTTGAGAATCTTTCTTGCTGATTCATGACTAATTTGCACCCCGTGGCCAATTTCTCTAGTAGAAGCAGTAGGATTCACTTCTACAAAAGCCAACACGTTAATTTCTGTTGCTTCATCAACGATAAAAGCTGCAGGATTGTTATTTATTCCTTTACTGATTTGTTTCTCCACAATTGGAAAATATTGAAAACATGGATGATGTCTCTTCAGATACCTTTGGGCATACAATTCTGCGGCATTTCCGGAATTTTTTGTGTTATTCTCCAAAAATTAATAACATGTCGATTTTCTCTTCCGTTGTATACATATTAAACAATAACAACAATAATTAAAAAATAACAAACAGCAACAATTTAACCGATAAAGAGCAAAGCAAGTATTATTGGCTGTCAAACTTCTTTTTTTTCCACAGCACACTTATATTATATGCAGCTTTGTTTTGTTGCCAAAGTGAATGTTTTGATCTAGTTTTATTCAATTTCCATGGCATGCTTATTTGATAAGCGTATTTTCTCGATATTTTAATTATTATCCACCAAAGAACTTGTATATCTGGGTTAATATAAAACCGATTTTCGATTTGAATGTATCAATGGATTTGTCGTGAAAATTAGTAAGTAAGTAAGTAAGTAATTTATTAAATAGGCAAGCCTAATATAAAATAAAAATACAAATACAGCGTATAATAATATAAACTAAAAACACTTAATTGTGTTTATCAAAATTTTAACAATATTAAAAGTGAGATTTAGATAAACATAAGAATAAACATAAACATAAAAAAATACTCTACTTTAAATAGCAAAGAAATATACATTCTCTTTAAACAATTAAATTGGATAGGTTGTACAATTCAAATATTGAATATGGCTATAGACAATAAATAACTGAAATTGTACTTAAAAATCAAATATCAGATAATTACAACAATATATTGATGACATTTGAGTTAGGTTCATCGAAATGACTTCAGTAGTATTTTAAATGATCAATTAGTTTTCGTTTGAAGACATTGACCGATACAGAATTCTTTATACTATTAGGTAACAAGTTATATTCATTTACACCTTTGTAAAATAAAGTTTTTTGTGCTTTACTTGATTTTACTTTTTTTTAAGAATAATAGACTTCTACCTCTGGTTTCATAATCATGCACTATGTAATAAACTGGTGAAAATAAGGTGGCAACTGATTATTTATAATTTTGTATATAAAGATCATTGTAATGATATTTAACTACTGGGTGTGAGAAAGATGTTGCCATTTGAAAAAGTTGACATAATTACAAATTAGTGATTTCAGAAATTTTGGTTGGTCGTAGCTACTAAATCAATTCGAAAAATCTAACGTTTACATTTTTCTCTCATCGTTTTGGTCCATTTGATCGATTTGAGTGCATTCACTGTACTCTAGATGCAGAAATAAAAATAGCCCTAAAAATCAATTGGTCTCAAAAATTTTTTAAAAACTATGCAATCGTACTTAAAATCGTCTCCGGAATACAAAAATGTAAAAATATCTAGGGTGTTCTACTTAAAATTTCAAAGTTGGGGAAACAGGAAGTAATGGAAAATTGTCAAATAATGAAGAATTGGCCGTTTTTGGTATATATTACTACTGCCAAGTTTAAAACTTACATCTTGAAAACTCCGGAAACTATGCTTAGCTAATGATTTCGTTGACACCCGGTATATCAAAATTAGTATCGGAACAAGCACCATGCCCTATGGCACGCTGCTCTTAATGAATTGGTTTACTTAAGGTGTCCTTAATTTTCACATATTGCATCCTGTTTTCTAAATAACTTTTCAATATTTCCAAAGCAATGCCACTTATATCCATTTGCTATGCTCTATTTATTAATATATTATGAAAAACGGTATCAAAGGCCTTAGCCAATTCTAGGAATACAGCCAAACACTTTCCACTTCTATCAAGCGATTCATTTATACTGTTTATATGACGAGGCGATATTAGTATCAGTGCCAAACGTTCACAGCTTCAACAAGGATTACCATTCCTGAAATGAGATGAAATGACGTAGTTGGGAAACAAGTTATATGACATGATAATTTTTTGAGAGGACACTAAACCGATTGAACGGCTCTTATGGTGTTAGTAAAGTAAGGTAGCTAAACTCATGAGGGACTAACAAACATATCGACCCAAAGTTTTATCAAGAATTTTTTTCTGTTTTTAAACAAGATTCGCAGTCTATAGAGAGTAATAATAAGAGATGAAACTTGGGTTTGTGAGTTGAATTAGATTAGATTAGCATTGCCTTAAATTTGTTTTGGGCATAGTTTGAAATGTTTTTCAAATACGTTAATTTATTTCTCTTTAAGAGGTATAGGGTTATTCATTATAAATTACCCACCCCTTCTCATCATTATATTGCCTATAGAAAAAAAGTTTTGAATAAAAGTTGTGTGGTTATGACTGAATTTTGTTAAAATGCTATCAAAAGTACAGCAGCGTGCAGATTTCAGGGGATACAAAAAAAATAATATATTTTTTTAAATAGGATACCTTGTATATTATTAAATTTTTGGAATTTCAAAAATGTATCATATGTTACCCCTACCATATACCGTTTTTGAGTTATTAAACGTCGAATATCTGAGTTAAACTAGTCACTGTATATATGGAAATGTTAACATTATCTAAGTGAGCAATAAAAATGACAACTATTATGTTTGATAAGTGACATTTCTTTAATAAGATAATCAAAATGGTTTACAGTGAGAAAGAAAAAGTCAAAATATTTACTTGTTATATACAAAATAACAAAAATAAACGTGCAGCAAAAGAGGGTGTTATATCCAAATCGTCCAACACCATCAGAAAATATGTTCAAAAATATTTACCGAAAGGTGAATAATACCTCCTATTTTAGTAGAAAAAAAGCGTGCAGTTCAAGCAAACCAGGAAGAATAGCTACTGCTTCATTTCGAAGGTAAGCCCATCCATATTTATTTGCGAATAGAGTTTTTTGAAACGTTGTATTATTTTTTAGAAATTCTGAATGTATTATAAATAATGCAGTCGATCAATTAGGTAAAAGTTATTCCAAAATCTAACGTATGTTAAAAAATAACAGCTACAGACCATATAAAATTTTACCTGTACAAGTTTTAACAATGGCTCATAAAAGGAAAAAGGCTGGACTTTTGCCGCCAGATGATTCAAAAGTTGGATCCCGATTTTTGTACTAAAATATTATGAACTGATGAATCATCCTTTTCTACGGCAGGAGTTTTTAATAGGAAAAATCAAATGTCGTGGGAAAACAAGCACAACAGAAAAAGATTGGTAAAACAAATAAAAAAAATCAGGAAGAAAAACTGTAGTTTGGTGTGGAATATTCAGAAACAAAATTGTTGGGCCCATATTTTATAATTATGCTTTAACTGGAGTTACCTACCTAGAAATAATTATCCCAAAAGCAGAAAATATTCTTTTGCAGAATTTTCCTTAAGCCGAACTTGATGATATGATTCTTATGCAGGATGAGGCAACTCCGCATAGTGTGCTACCCGTTCGAGATCATTTGAATAATGCATTTCCAATACGGATAGGGAATAATGGACCTATTAAATGGCCACCTAACAGTCCCGGATTTGACCTCAATGGATTCATTTTTTTGGGGATTTCTAAAAGCCATTGTTAATAATAATAATAATAATAGTAATAATATTCAAGTCATTAAATACAGGATTCAACTTGAAATAAACAATCTGAATGTAAATAATAAAGCCATTTCCGGTGCAATTATAAATATAAGAAGACGTTATCAATTATGCATTGACAATAATGGTGGACACATCGAACATCTTGAGTTACCATTTATTTATATTTAAATTTCCTAAATAAATCTTTGTTATCTATTTTGTATAAATATTTGGTTTTTGCTTCCTCACTGTAAACCATTTAGATTATTTCATTAAAGAAATGTCACTTATCAAACATAATAGTTGTCATTTTCATAGCTCACTTTAATAATGTTAACTTTTCCATATTTACAGTAACTATTTTAACTAAGATTTTCGTCGTTTAATAACTCAAAAACGGTATATGGTAAGGATAATATATGGTATATTCTTGAAATCAGGAACAAAGGGTCGTTCCAAAAATTTAATAATATACAGGGTGTCCTATTAAAAAACATATTATTTTTTTGTATCCCCTAAAATCTGCACGCTACTGTACTTTTGATAGCATTTTAACAAAAATCAATCATCACCACACAACTTTTATTTAAAACTTTTTTCTATAGGCAATAATAACGATAATAAGGGGTGGGTAATTTATAATAAATAACCCTGAACAAGTTGACCAAAAATTTTAAATTATAAATCATGTAAAAAAACAACCCAAAGCAATAAAAAAATTGTGCTAAAAAAACGTCAATACCAGAAATTCACATCAGATGTCGTAAGTTTTATCAAACGATAAGCAAACCTTTCTTCGAAGTCTCTCAATAGTTCAAGACCATAATAGGCAGTATTGCTCAAATGTTTTTCTCTTGATATATAAGGTCAAATTTTCTGGTTCATTACTATCAATTTTATCTTTGGTATATGTAACTACTAAAGTAATCTAGTGGGTTTAAATCGAGTGACTAAAGTAGCCATTCTACATATTCTCTTCAATCTATTCACCGTTGTGTTATTATCTCATTGATATTGTATCTATTTAAAAAAAATTACCACACAAATGCCACTTACATTATAACATTTCCAAAAAATATTTAAAGACTTTTTATTTTGAGGGGTTTTATTACGTAAGCTGTTAATTTTTTATCTAATTATTGTATTTTGAAAAGTATATACTTTTAAAAACTACAATCAAAAATATGAGGTTCTATTTAAAAAAAATAACCATGATGACGCTAGTCACATGACAACAGATTTTCGAAGTGATACTTCAAAATATGGCAAATATGCCAATCAAACAATCTTGACTTAAAGCTTAACATACGCGGAGGTGGATATTTTTGCAATCTTATATATCTTAAAAAATGTGACATTTTATTTTCTTCGTACTTATTTATGCATTTCTATAAAAAAAAACATGATTTGGTGTTACGTAAGCATCTTTTCAAACCTAACATGATAACAGTAATAAATACCTATATTTTTTTTTTACATTTTATACTGTCGTTCTAGTATTAGAAGCAAACAAATTTAAAAAAATATTAACACCAAAAAGAAAAATTTTTACACTTAAGAAATGATTTGAAGGGATGCTTATTTAATACCCAACAATTATTTTTATTGTCTTATATATCTTATTTGGATGGTTTGGTATATCTTAAAATATTTTTTTCATTTCCAAGGCTGCTTCTATTTTAAGTGTATTTTATATGTAACCTAACCGCGTGTATGCCTTATTTTGGTTTTAAAATTAGTTTCTTAATAATTTGATTTTCATATTGTCATTTTGGTTCTAAAAAGTCTCATTACCTCTGAAACCAATTTCCGTGCCTATAGCAGTTTAAATTACGTAAATATCGATCCAGTATATATTTAGGGCTTCTTTGAATAAATAATCAATAGGTATTAGACAAGAGATACTTTCATACAATAGTGTATTAACAAATTTTATATTATAATTAATACATAATGTAAAAGACTAAAATATTAAATGCAAAATTTACCAAAAAAAATTAAATATTTATATTAAAATCATAATATCCATTATTCACCCACAGATTACATACACCCATGTTCCAAAATCTAGAAATATATCCAAAGCAGGAAATAGAAACGTCAAATGTACCATTGTATAAAAATTTATATGAAAACTTAATTTCATCTTAACAGCGCTTAAGTGGCTGTTCGTAACATTTTTAACCAATCAAATTTTACATAAGAAAAATCAGGATATCGAATAAATATTTCATTTGTAAAAATTGAAGATTATAACTCGCGCCTTCAACGGAGAACTATACAGAGTTGACTGAAAGTATGCAAACAAACGTTTTTTTGTGATTTTTTTCAATACAAAAAGAGAACCATTCATTGACTCGTTTTTATCTAATGTCATAATTAGAGCTCAGACGAAGATACTGGTTTCCAGTGACGGCTCATATACAGACCATGGTAAAAGAAAATTTTATTTCATTTTAAAACATTAATACGTAAACTAGTTTTATTCGAAAACATACGACAAAATATCTGATGTAGCCAGCACATAACTTTCATCCAGTATATATCATCCTGATCTAAAAAAATCATTCTGTTTAATTCTTCACTTACCACAATTAAATTTTAATAACGTACCTTGAAATGTTTCATAAAATTTTTTTAATAATTAATTATCAGCGTCCTTCGATACTTCAATAATAATTCATGTCATATATTTTAATAATTTCTTCTTCTTGACATTGACATTTTTGTAACTAAATTAGATATTTCAAATGTCAAACTGCCAGATTATATATATATATACATATATATATATATATATATATATATATATATATATATATATATATATATATATATATATATATATATATATGTTGTTTTTTCAGTTCGAGTTACCAGAAGCCGCAGTAAGCAGTTATCTGTTAGAACCTGAAGATGGCAGATGAGATTCTGCCGAAACGTCGTTCAGACAACCACGGTCCCTCTCGGGGCCTATCACCTACGCGGGAGTATACCCGGAAAACGAATTTAACATATATATATATATATATATATATATATATATATATATATATATATATATATATATATATATATATATATATATGTTAAATTCGTTTTCCGGGTATACTCCCGCGTAGGTGATAGGCCCCGAGAGGGACCGTGGTTGTCTGAACGACGTTTCGGCAGAATCTCATCTGCCATCTTCAGGTTCTAACAGATAACTGCTTACTGCGGCTTCTGGTAACTCGAACTGAAAAAATATATTATATATATATATATATATATATATATATATATATATATATATATATATATATATATATATATATGTATATATATATATAATCTGGCAGTTTGACATTTGAAATATCTAATTTAGTTACAAAAATGTCAATGTCAAGAAGAAGAAATTATTAAAATATATGACATGAATTATTATTGAAGTATCGAAGGACGCTGATAATTAATTATTAAAAAAAATTTTATGAAACATTTCAAGGTACGTTATTAAAATTTAATTGTGGTAAGTGAAGAATTAAACAGAATGATTTTTTTAGATCAGGATGATATATACTGGATGAAAGTTATGTGCTGGCTACATCAGATATTTTGTCGTATGTTTTCGAATAAAACTAGTTTACGTATTAATGTTTTAAAATGAAATAAAATTTTCTTTACCATGGTCTGTATATGAGCCGTCACTGGAAACCAGTATCTTCGTCTGAGCTCTAATTATGACATTAGATAAAAACGAGTCAATGAATGGTTCTCTTTTTGTATTGAAAAAAATCACAAAAAACGTTTGTTTGCATACTTTCAGTCAACTCTGTATAGTTCTCCGTTGAAGGCGCGAGTTATAATCTTCAATTTTTACAAATGAAATATTTATTCGATATCCTGATTTTTCTTATGTAAAATTTGATTGGTTAAAAATGTTACGAACAGCCACTTAAGCGCTGTTAAGATGAAATTAAGTTTTCATATAAATTTTTATACAATGGTACATTTGACGTTTCTATTTCCTGCTTTGGATATATTTCTAGATTTTGGAACATGGGTGTATGTAATCTGTGGGTGAATAATGGATATTATGATTTTAATATAAATATTTAATTTTTTTTGGTAAATTTTGCATTTAATATTTTAGTCTTTTACATTATGTATTAATTATAATATAAAATTTGTTAATACACTATTGTATGAAAGTATCTCTTGTCTAATACCTATTGATTATTTATTCAAAGAAGCCCTAAATATATACTGGATCGATATTTACGTAATTTAAACTGCTATAGGCACGGAAATTGGTTTCAGAGGTAATGAGACTTTTTAGAACCAAAATGACAATATGAAAATCAAATTATTAAGAAACTAATTTTAAAACCAAAATAAGGCATACACGCGGTTAGGTTACATATAAAATACACTTAAAATAGAAGCAGCCTTGGAAATGAAAAAATATTTTAAGATATACCAAACCATCCAAATAAGATATATAAGACAATAAAAATAATTGTTGGGTATTAAATAAGCATCCCTTCAAATCATTTCTTAAGTGTAAAAATTTTTCTTTTTGGTGTTAATATTTTTTTAAATTTGTTTGCTTCTAATACTAGAACGACAGTATAAAATGTAAAAAAAAATATAGGTATTTATTACTGTTATCATGTTAGGTTTGAAAAGATGCTTACGTAACACCAAATCATGTTTTTTTTTATAGAAATGCATAAATAAGTACGAAGAAAATAAAATGTCACATTTTTTAAGATATATAAGATTGCAAAAAATATCCACCTCCGCGTATGTTAAGCTTTAAGTCAAGATTGTTTGATTGGCATATTTGCCATATTTTGAAGTATCACTTCGAAAATCTGTTGTCATGTGACTAGCGTCATCATGGTTATTTTTTTAAATAGAACCTCATATTTTTGATTGTAGTTTTTAAAAGTATATACTTTTCAAAATACAATAATTAGATAAAAAATTAACAGCTTACGTAATAAAACCCCTCAAAATAAAAGTCTTTAAATATTTTTTGGAAATGTTATAATGTAAGTGGCATTTGTGTGGTAATTTTTTTTAAATAGATACAATATCAATGAGATAATAACACAACGGTGAATAGATTGAAGAGAATATGTAGAATGGCTACTTTAGTCACTCGATTTAAACCCACTAGATTACTTTAGTAGTTACATATACCAAAGATAAAATTGATAGTAATGAACCAGAAAATTTGACCTTATATATCAAGAGAAAACATTTGAGCAATACTGCCTATTATGGTCTTGAACTATTGAGAGACTTCGAAGAAAGGTTTGCTTATCGTTTGATAAAACTTACGACATCTGATGTGAATTTCTGGTATTGACGTTTTTTTAGCACAATTTTTTTATTGCTTTGGGTTGTTTTTTTTACATGATTTATAATTTAAAATTTTTGGTCAACTTGTTCAGGGTTATTTATTATAAATTACCCACCCCTTATTATCGTTATTATTGCCTATAGAAAAAAAGTTTTAAATAAAAGTTGTGTGGTGATGATTGATTTTTGTTAAAATGCTATCAAAAGTACAGTAGCGTGCAGATTTTAGGGGATACAAAAAAAATAATATGTTTTTTAATAGGACACCCTGTATATTATTAAATTTTTGGAACGACCCTTTGTTCCTGATTTCAAGAATATACCATATATTATCCTTACCATATACCGTTTTTGAGTTATTAAACGACGAAAATCTTAGTTAAAATAGTTACTGTAAATATGGAAAAGTTAACATTATTAAAGTGAGCTATGAAAATGACAACTATTATGTTTGATAAGTGACATTTCTTTAATGAAATAATCTAAATGGTTTACAGTGAGGAAGCAAAAACCAAATATTTATACAAAATAGATAACAAAGATTTATTTAGGAAATTTAAATATAAATAAATGGTAACTCAAGATGTTCGATGTGTCCACCATTATTGTCAATGCATAATTGATAACGTCTTCTTATATTTATAATTGCACCGGAAATGGCTTTATTATTTACATTCAGATTGTTTATTTCAAGTTGAATCCTGTATTTAATGACTTGAATATTATTACTATTATTATTATTATTATTAACAATGGCTTTTAGAAATCCCCAAAAAAAATGAATCCATTGAGGTCAAATCCGGACTGTTAGGTGGCCATTTAATAGGTCCATTATTCCCTATCCGTATTGGAAATGCATTATTCAAATGATCTCGAACGGGTAGCACACTATGCGGAGTTGCCTCATCCTGCATAAGAATCATATCATCAAGTTCGGCTTAAGGAAAATTCTGCAAAAGAATATTTTCTGCTTTTGGGATAATTATTTCTAGGTAGGTAACTCCAGTTAAAGCATAATTATAAAATATGGGCCCAACAATTTTGTTTCTGAATATTCCACACCAAACTACAGTTTTTCTTCCTGATTTTTTTTATTTGTTTTACCAATCTTTTTCTGTTGTGCTTGTTTTCCCACGACATTTGATTTTTCCTATTAAAAACTCCTGCCGTAGAAAAGGATGATTCATCAGTTCATAATATTTTAGTACAAAAAATCGGGATCCAACTTTTGAATCATCTGGCGGCAAAAGTCCAGCCTTTTCCTTTTATGAGCCATTGTTAAAACTTGTACAGGTAAAATTTTATATGGTCTGTAGCTGTTATTTTTTAACATACGTTAGATTTTGGAATAACTTTTACCTAATTGATCGACTGCATTATTTATAATACATTCAGAATTTCTAAAAAAATAATACAACGTTTCAAAAAAACTCTATTCGCAAATAAATATGGATGGGCTTACCTTCGAAATGAAGCAGTAGCTATTCTTCCTGGTTTGCTTGAACTGCACGCTTTTTTTTCTACTAAAATAGGAGGTATTATTCACCTTTCGGTAAATATTTTTGAACATATTTTCTGATGGTGTTGGACGATTTGGATATAACACCCTCTTTTTGCTGCACGTTTATTTTTGTTATTTTGTATATAACAAGTAAATATTTTGACTTTTTCTTTCTCACTGTAAACCATTTTGATTATCTTATTAAAGAAATGTCACTTATCAAACATAATAGTTGTCATTTTTATTGCTCACTTAGATAATGTTAACATTTCCATATATACAGTGACTAGTTTAACTCAGATATTCGACGTTTAATAACTCAAAAACGGTATATGGTAGGGGTAACATATGATACATTTTTTGAAATTCCAAAAATTTAATAATATACAGGGTATCCTATTTAAAAAAATATATTATTTTTTTTGTATCCCCTGAAATCTGCACGCTGCTGTACTTTTGATAGCATTTTAACAAAATTCAGTCATAACCACACAACTTTTATTCAAAACTTTTTTTCTATAGGCAATATAATGATGAGAAGGGGTGGGTAATTTATAATGAATAACCCTATACCTCTTAAAGAGAAATAAATTAACGTATTTGAAAAACATTTCAAACTATGCCCAAAACAAATTTAAGGCAATGCTAATCTAATCTAATTCAACTCACAAACCCAAGTTTCATCTCTTATTATTACTCTCTATAGACTGCGAATCTTGTTTAAAAACAGAAAAAAATTCTTGATAAAACTTTGGGTCGATATGTTTGTTAGTCCCTCATGAGTTTAGCTACCTTACTTTACTAACACCATAAGAGCCGTTCAATCGGTTTAGTGTCCTCTCAAAAAATTATCATGTCATATAACTTGTTTCCCAACTACGTCATTTCATCTCATTTCAGGAATGGTAATCCTTGTTGAAGCTGTGAACGTTTGGCACTGATACTAATATCGCCTCGTCATATAAACAGTATAAATGAATCGCTTAATTCTTCACTTACCACAATTAAATTTTAATAACGTACCTTGAAATGTTTCATAAAATTTTTTTAATAATTAATTATCAGCGTCCTTCGATACTTCAATAATAATTCATGTCATATATTTTAATAATTTCTTCTTCTTGACATTGACATTTTTGTAACTAAATTAGATATTTCAAATGTCAAACTGCCAGATATATATATTATATATATATATATATATATATATATATATATATATATATATATATATATATATATATATATATATATATATATATATATATATATATATATATGTTGTTTTTCAGTTCGAGTTACCAGAAGCCGCAGTAAGCAGTTATCTGTTAGAACCTGAAGATGGCAGATGAGATTCTGCCGAAACGTCGTTCAGACAACCACGGTCCCTCTCGGGGCCTATCACCTACGCGGGAGTATACCCGGAAAACGAATTTAACATATATATATATATATATATATATATATATATATATATATATATATATATATATATATATATATATAAAATACAAACAAATAAAAACAAATTACAAGACATTAAAATATGAACTATCAACTTATGACTGGAATGATGTTATCCCGGGGGAGGATTTGGACACTGAAATAGAAAAATTCATTGATTAACTAACAGCACTAATAAATAAGCATACAAAAACAGTCAGAAAGAAAGAAAATAAAAAAGAAAGGGTGGATTACAAGGGGCATAATAACTTCAATTATCAAATGGGACAATCTATACAAAAAATTAAAAAAGGATCCAAATAATATTGATTTAAAAAATTGAGTACACTACATAAAGAATTAAATTAACACAATTAATAAAAAAAAACCGAGTATACTTTCTACAAGGACGAAATAGAAAAAAGTAAAAACAGCATGAAAGCTCTATGGGATACAGTAAATTATAAAATAAAAAATACCAACAAACAAAACCAAAGTATAATACAAGTAAGAAAATGAACAAAACGAAATTACTAGAAGCAAATCCGAAATGTGTAAAATATTTAATAATAAATTTATAGATATAGGAAAAATACTTGCCAATAAAATAAAACGAAATGCAAATTATAACGAAAAAAGAAAATAAACTAACATTCTATATTTCTACATCTTTGTACCAGTTTTGAAATAAAAGATTATATAAACAAACTAAAAAATAAAAAAGCTCCTGGATTTGATAATATTAAATCTGAAACACTTGAAGAAATATCAGAATACGTTATCGCTCCTCTGACATACTTAATAAATAAATCTCTTAATTCAGGTATTTGTCCGGATATTTTTAAAGTATCTATTGTAAAACCAATTTATAAAGGTGGAGATAAAAAGTCAGCTTTAAACTATAGACCAATCTCTCTTATATCAAGCGTTACTAAAATTTTTGAAATGGAATTAAAAACTAGAATTCTGAGGTTTCTAGATAAACACAAAATGTTGTCAACACAACAATTTGGTTTTTGGTAAGTCAAGTGAACACGCATACTATGCTTACCAAGAAAATTTATGCATCTCTGGATAACTCAAAACCTCGCTATGTTTGTTTCTAGACCTGGCAAAGGCGTTCCATACAATAAGCCACATGCTATTATTGGAAAGTTTAGATAATATAGGAATTAGAGGTACAGCTCTTAAATTAATGCGTAGTTACTTAACAAATAGGAAGCAATGTGAAGCAGTTTTGAAACAATATGGTGTACCTCAGGGCACTATACTTGGACCAATTCTATTTATCCTTTACCTTAATAATTTATTTGAGATAGAGTCAGAAGGTACGATCATAAGTTTTGCTGATGATACTGCCATTTTTTATGAAAGTGACACCTGGGACAACTTAAGAGAAAAAGTACAAAATGATTTTGCAAACATAAAGCATTGGTTTGATTTTAAACTTCTCTGATTAAACTTTACCGCAGTTCCAATCCTTACAAATAAAGGATGAACAAAATAATTGTCTTTCAGTATTCTCTAACCGCA
Organism: Rhamnusium bicolor; assembly: GCA_029963845.1. Lineage (NCBI taxonomy): Eukaryota > Metazoa > Arthropoda > Insecta > Coleoptera > Cerambycidae > Rhamnusium > Rhamnusium bicolor. Next base: position 484,101 of record JANEYF010003802.1, read on the forward strand.
TACTAAATACCTTGGGTTAATTATAGACTGTCACCTAAGATGGGACAAACACATAAATTACATCACCGACAAGTTGAGAGTATATATTCATCTTTTTAAATTTCTAAAACGAGTTAGATATTAAACATCTAAAAATAATATTATTAAAAATAAAGAAAGTTTTTGTTTTTAAATGTTTCAAAAATATTTTATTAAAACTCTACACGTGTTTCGGCTTTTTAGGCCTTTTTCAAGAGTACAGATGATACCAGATTTTAAATCGTATTCTTTACTTATATATAACCTCTGGGTAGTACAATACAATTGTGAAGTATTAAATTTTATGGTATGAAACGATGGGAATTTCTTTAACTTACACTATTTTGTCGAAAATGTCGTGACCGGTAAAAATTATTTGATCATTTGTTATGTTCTTATTATTTTTTACTGCTTTTTTAATTTCTAATATTTCTAATAAATCTAATTTCTTACCTTTATTCTCTGAGTGAAGCAAGTCGATCTTATCTAAATCTATGAAACATACAGTGCGTTGACATGTCGGTGCTATGTATATTGCTCAAAATAGATTTTTTTATGTTCCTCGACCGGTTTGTTTACATTTCGACCAGTTTGTCCAATATATATAGCATCACAATCAGAACATTTTAGCTCATATATATTCCAGTTTCTTGTAATTTATCTGGTTTATCTTTATTATTTGATAGAATTCCTCCAATGTTATTTTTATTTACGGAAATCATTTTACATGCTAAACTGTTTAACTTATTGCTAACTTTATTGCTAATCTTAGATCTATAATTGATACATTTATAATTTTTCTGGAGGCTTTTGAATGACCATCATTAAGGATATTTTTCTTTTGTTTCGCAGATATTAAATTATCAATACTCTCTTGGTATTCATTATTTTTGGCAATGTTATTATTGTATTTATTTCTTTTTCAAAATTGACTAAATGTATTTGTAATTATTCATGTATCTATACGAGTTTTATACTAATTGTTTTTCTTTTTCTAGTCACAGTCAAGGTCCTAACGAACCTTTGTGATTTCTTTTCATGTTTATTTGTATGTAATTTAAGAACGTTTTTGTTTCATACCAATTATTTTGTAATTCTCTTTCCAAATAAACATATTATTATTATTATTATTATATATTCTACGTTGTGTTAATTCGATTCGATTTGTTATTTCGATTAAATTTTTTTTGTTGAATTGGTGAATCGATTTAAAAATTTAACATATCTCCGAGGCCTAGTGCCAATAGTAATCATACTGGAATTTTAGTTCTGAAAATGTGTACTCTTGGCAAGAAAGGGGTACTAAATAAACGTATTGAAAGCTATCGTTGGCTGCCATCCTTGAAAATAGCGCTCAAAGGTCGATTCTTAATTTTTGAACGGTTTATCCTATCGAAAAAATCCAAAAAGTTAAAAAAAATAATCTCTAAAGTCTCTAAAAAAAAAAAGGACGTGTGAACTAATGGCCCATTTCGTCACATATACACATTTTAAATTTGCCTACTTACCATTTCACGAGTTAGTAGAATCCACTGTGTACCAGAGCAGATGCTATAAAAAGAGTATTAAACGGGAAGACGGTATTTAAAAATTAATAACCTCTTGAATTTTTCACCTCCAACTTTTATTAATTGGAATTAGGATTCTATTTCGTTGAAAGCCCTAAATTTAATCTATAATCCCAACTCCCACTTACTCTATAAAAGAGATTGAAATCAATACTTTAAATTCCGTTTTTATTTCACTCTATTAAATGAATAATGCTATACTTGACGGCACCTACGTTGCTCGAATGTCGAACTTTTGCGCAGTTGGTATAGTGTCTTAATCATAATAACCATAAGGCCATGGCGACATGTCCACCTAAAACTTCAGAACAGTAATGTTGGTCTTTGGGACAAATATTTCAGTTTTCCAACTGTAAGCAGTCTCTAAATTTAGTAAAATCTTTGAACATATCTGCTAGGTAGCACAATGTAGTGTGCATCAGAACCAATCTTAATGAGGACTATGACTAGAGTAGTTTGGGATACCTACCAACGAGCCTACCTAACTAAAATCTATGAAATTCTAAAAATTTTCGCTGAACTAGTCCTAGGATTCCATGTCACAATCAAACAATTTCAAATATTATCTTGGAGTATGAGGAAACAATAAACCAAATCTGTGAGCCATAACGGGTTAAGTCCATATACTAAGTTTTTAGCAAATTCAGCTAGGTAATTTCGCTTGCGCTCAAACCATAATTTCATAACAACCATAATAAATTAAAATTCTTTACTAAAATGAAAAACTATCTACTTACTAGGTTTTGCACTTTAACCATCGATATACGAGTACGTTTTTGAAAAATTTATGGTTTGGAATTACATTTTTATGTTTTATTAATAGTTTTGTTTGTTTTTAAATAAAAACGTTGACATGCGGACAACTGGATATACCAGATCGCCAAAATCAGCAATTTTGATTTAAACTTAAAATATTTTTTTGTGTAGAGGGAATACAATATTCGAGAAAGTTATGTTATTTAAATAATTATATCTAATATGTATGTGTAGTTGTATACTTTTTAGATGTTGAACATTTTAAATTTTATATTATTTGAACATATGGGGTGAAATCCAATTTGTCTAAGGCGCCACTCACGTTAAAATAATAAATAATCAATTATAAATAATATTATTGAACTAGAAAATAAACAAATGACTGATATCTTTGCTTCTTTTAAACCACCTGTACACGCATAAAGGATGAAAATAACAAAACGAGCATTACAGGCTTTTGAAGTTCAAGGTAAGAACTAAATATTCTGTAAGTTTCATATTTTTATCTCGTAGCCAACATATTCATAATGCAATTTTCTTAAATTTCAAAATTTCAAGCAGAGATTTTTTGTATAAAGAGTAGGCCGAACAAATCAATTGTAGGTTTCATTTCTTCTACGATATGTGCACTTGATCTCTGAGAAATATTAGCTGTTTGCATTCAACAGTCGATACACTGGAATCAGTTAAAAATCACGAAAAATCAGTAAAATACACGTATTTTTATCACCATATTATTTTTAGGGGGTATTGATTGTGTGAATTTATATTCTTGGCACAAAAACTACTATCTTTTGGCTTTAAAATGCCATCTTGAACGTGAAGATATCTTTAATAGAAAAATTTTTACAGCTAAAAATATTAAAGCATAAAAATGACGTTTTTTAAATGCTTTAATTCGGGCAGGCGGGAACTGACGCAAGTTAAAATTAAATAACGGTGGATTTCCTTCTTTGGAACCCTAAAGAAGATTCTCACAAAGTTTAAGCAAAATCTAAAATAGTGGAGCAACAAAAATTTTTATTTTTAAACGATTTCATATGGACTGACTCTTAGACAAAGCGCCAGAGCTGCTAAAAGTATATTTTCATCTGACATGTTTATCATTTGAAAGCAAAATCGTCACGTGTGTGTTCCCATCCCATTTCCAACAAAATTGTACTGCAGTCGCATTCCACAAAATCGTACCACGGCGTTGGTGGACTTTATATGTTATCCATTCAATTTGTATGTGTGGTTATACATTTATTTAGTCATTCATTTAAATAAGTTTATAGTAAATTTGTTTAATCATTTATTACGTTTGATGTTTTTTTAATAAGTATCATTTTAAGTATGTTCTTTTTTTTGTGTTTTGTTCAGATTTTATAATTTTAGTTTGTTCACAATTAAAACTCTGATTTGTGTATTCAGAATGTTTGTTTAATGCTGTAGGGCTACTTTTAGCCGATATATACTCTAGGACAGTTTTAGCATGGTATTTCATAAACTACGGGGTTTTTTACATTTTTTGGAGTTTTACTTTTATGTTTAGTAAAGCATTGATTTATTAAATTTTGTGATTTATGACATATGTTTAGGTTGTATTTACTTAATTGTTTTTTCAATTTCCAGATAGGTTTTGAACTTATGGTAATGTGATAAATTTTTCATTCAAAATAAATTAAGCATTTAGCTCTACTCCCCTCATATTAAGGACTATAATAGATGGTGGCGCTTTCAATAACAAGCGAGTAAAAAACCAATAATCTTATTTTGAGAAATTTGGATTTAGCTCGTTATGACTCTCAGGTAGAGAAATATGCCTAAAAGAATGGTTTACCAAATTGAACTCTGATCTTTACGTGAATATACTTGAAGTAAACTATGTGCATGCCATGATAGAATATTAGTGGGCACAATACACATCCTTTAAAAACCTCTGACATTAGTTAAAGGACAAGAGACCCATCCAATCCAGAATATTCTTTTTTAAAAAAATAGTCACTTTTGTTTACATTATTTTTTTTATTTATAACATTATCTTTGCTTTAGCGAGAAACCGTGACAATGCTAAAAGACTAATAGGTACGTCTGCTTCTTATTTAACTATATACTTCCTCACCACAAAACCATATGAATTTGGATAAAATATGTTCAGTAAACTTATACCTACAAAATATAATACAATTACTTCAAACATTTAATTCATATTTGTAGGTTATGTTCGTTTTAGTTAGTTTTTTTTTCAAACATTCCCAACTTCAGATGCAAGGGCTTAACCTTTATTTTATTTGTATAATGTTTGATTTCGTTAATATACTAAGTTGAAAAAACATAGATTCAGAGGTTGTGAAAGACGGATAGGTTATATCTTCGACTGATTGTTTAAAATTGGAAAGTAGCCTGAGCTGTGCGCGCCCAAAAATGGTTATTAAATATTTTATTAAAAATACATAAGTATGTAGAATCAAGGAAGAAGAGTATTTAGTAATAAATACATTCTCAATCCTCCATCAAAGATAAAAGGTTTTCCTTTCCATTCTACAATGCTTGTAGAATGGAAATCAGGCTTGTTGAAGGACCCACAATTAATGAGATTTTCTTTTAACCTCTTAAAAATAGCATTATTAGGTTGTCTTCTTTCTGGATAACGATTGAAATATATTTCATATGCAATATCACAATTGGTATTATTTTCAATAAAGCATTCTAGCATATATTTCTAGTAAATTTCAAATAAGAATCGTCGCCTATTTATTAAAATAAATTCACAAAAATTTTCTCTTCTTAGGAAATTAGTTTTTTTAATCGTTGAACCATTTGGAACGAAAACGTGAAATTTATGTATAATTAAGATTCTGTGAACTGAATCCTTGCATAGTCTCGATTCCAGAGCAGCTTGTGTTAATGACATCATTGGAAATGAATGAAAATATTCCAGAATTGCTATTTCTACGTCTTCGTCATCAACAATTGGGCTTCCGCTTTTGAATTCTTGCCTTGATAGAGCCATAGGTTTTCAAATTATCCAGTATGCGTTTTACAATGTTTGAAGACGGTTTCCGTTTTTGTGGATATCTAGTAATAAATGTACTACAAGTTCATGATATTACTTTATCACATTCTCCATAAATAATAAACAAATTCAAAAGTCTTCGTGGGTGTAATTTAAACGCGGTGGCATTTTTGATATAAGAGAATGACTGACATTACTGATTGTTTCTAATAATGGCTAATTTTTTACTAAAAATTCTTGAATTTCTAAGAAAATAGCAAATATTTCAAAAAGTTAAAACTTAAACCCCACAATGCTTATATCAGAAAAAAAGAATTTAATTACACATAACTTGAAGCAAAAAAATACAGGGTGTTCCATTTGATTTAAGCAAGTTTTCGCGGTTTGAAGTTTACAAAATGAAACATCAAAAATAGAACACTTGCTATACTATTATTGAATTTCTTGAAACTGTAGAGCATAGCTCACCTTATGGTCTTTCCGCACGCCAAAAAGCAAATGAGTATCTGTTACTGGAAGAAAGTTATAAAGGTTACTGTAAACCATTACACCTGTCAAAATTTTTTTAAAATGCCAAATATCTCGGAAAAGGCTGGGTTTAGTCATAGGGTATACTACATGTTCTTGACTCAAAATTTTATGCTCTTTTCGAAAACCTTAAAATATATAGAGCGTTCCATTTAAAATAACCAAGTTGGTATCGATTTCCGTTATAAACGGAAGTGGCAGATGCTTGTAATTATTTTAGTTGGATTGGCCACGCTGTCGTTAATAGCTCCCGAAATTTTCAAAATTTTTTGGTATGTACTTTTCCCTATATCGATCGATGCAGTTCCTGGTGAGACACCCTGTATAGTTTTAAACAGAAAAAAATTTCCTTTTTTAACTGAACCACAGCCAACTATCATTCCCATTTAAAAAAATACAACTTTATGCCATAACTCTAAATTGACTTTTTTTAAAATTTTCTCGACGCCACTGTATACACGCTGTAACAAATTCGCTTCTCACTACAGGGATCTCGGAAACGGTAAGAGATATAGCATCGGTTAATTTAGGGCAATGTTGCAGAATTTGGCGATCAGGAATATGCCGTTGAGAAATCGAAACTATCTCTTGCCGTTCTTGAGATTTTTTGAAAAAAAGTAAAATTTTGAATTTTCGTTTTTCTTTTTTCTTGGCGTTATTTGAAGAGTAATCGAAAAACTAAATACACATTTTAATTGTCACTTTTTATTCTTTAGAAGATAGCGTAAAAAGTTTTTTTATAAGACGTTTCGTCTTTTCACGACCATCATCAATTACGTTATTTTAAATACGGACCTGTATTTTTTATCGCATTTTTTTGTAGCATTTGAACCTCGGACTTCACTGATGTATCAAACTTTTAGGTTGCTAAACGTTTCGTAACTGTAAACCATCATCAAGAAAAAAAACACTTTTCTTCAGATTAACATTACTTCATGATTCTTCATAATTAATAATTATTAACAACGAAACTATAAAAATTTAATTAACAGGTAGGAACACAAATAATAGCACAGTAAATAAATTTTAACAAAGAACAACAATAATGATAAATAACAATTAATAACATAATAACTACGAATAGATTGATGAAAATAGTATAAATTGTTATAATGTACAATTTATAATAAGTATTCAAACAGATTTCCATTTACATTCCTACATAAATATATTCTTCGACGAATATTTTGCACTGCCCTCTGAATATCACGTCTTCGTAAAGAATTAAATCCATTTACAATATTTGCTCTTAATTCGGCAACGTCATTTGGCACCGTTTTATAGATTTTATTTTTTAAGTGACCCCACAGGTAATAGTCTAAAGGCGAAAGGTCCAGTGACCTCGCTGGCCACTCGACTACTCCACGATTACCAATCCATTTTTCAAGAAAATGTTGATGGAGAAATTGCCTTACGTCTCTAGTATTATGAGGTGGTGCCCCATCTTGCTGAAACCATAAATTTGGCAATCTGTTCAGTGGTAATTCGTATAAATAATCTGAAAATGTTGTTCTCATAAATTCAAGATAACCTGCACCATTTAAATTTTCTTGATAAATAAACGGTCCGAGAATTCTATCGCCATAGATGCCAGCCCATACGTTGAGACCAAATCGAACTTGAGCTCGAATTGGTCGATTAATTCGTGGATTTTCTACCACCCAAATATGTTCCGTATTTCTATTAAAGATGGCACAATTGGTAAATTTAGATTCATCACTCCAAATTATTTCATTTAAAAAATTGTTGCTTCTGTCAATTTGCTGCCTCAGCCAGATACAGAATTGCAAACGTCTTTCTCGATCACCTTGTCGCAAACAATGAGAGATATGTATTTTATAGGGTTTCATGTTGTTATTTTTTTAATACTCGCCAGACTTTCATATGTGAGGTATTTGGTAAATTAATAGTATTGGCTATTACTCGGGTCGATTTCGACGGGTCATTATTTATCTAAAATAGGAAACATAATATAATTTAAAAAATATTATGTAATATTACAATCACATCACATTTTAGATCACAAAACCTATACAACATAATATGAGTAATCTTTGAACAAATATTAGCTAGCTTTGCGCAAATATCTAAGAATCTTTAAGTACGCACCTGATTCAAAATAGCATCATTTTCATTTTGTGTAATTTTATTGCCATATGGTGTCCTGGCTTTCTTAAGTGAACCAAATTCCCCAAGATTTCGATCTAACTTTTGAAATAGGGATCGGTGGGGCTGTACTCTCTCAGGAAATTGTTCCTCATACGTATCACTAGCTCTCCGTGAATTTCGATTACACATGTAATAACATTTCAGCATATCTCGCTTTTCCAAATCCGAAAAGGGCATTTTTGAATAATAGTTAACCAGAAAGAATTAAAATAACTCATAGACAGTCATAGACAAGCGAAATATGACAGTTACCCGTTATTGTTTTATTTGTTATTCTAAATATCCAAAGCCGCCTTATTAGACTTTATTTTTGGTTGTTAATTATTTATCAGTATTGTTCTTTGTTAAAATTTATTTATTGTGCCATTACTGTGTTTCTACCTGTTAATTTAACTTTTATAGTCTCATTGTTAATAATTTAATTAATTACTAATTATGAAAAATAATAAAGTAACGTTAATCTGAAAAAAAGTGTTCTTTTTTACTTGATGATGGTTTACAGTTACGAAACGTTTAGCAACATGAAAGTTTGATACATCAATGAAGTCGTAGGTTCAAAAGCTACAAAAAAATGCAATAAAAAAATACAGGTCCGTATTTAAAATAACGTACTTGATGATGGTCGTGAAAAGACGAAACGTCTTATAAAAAAACTTTTTACGCTATCTTGTAAAGAATAAAAAGTGACAATAAAAATGTGTATTTAGTTTTTCGATTACTCTTCAAATAACGCCAAGAAAAAAAGAAAAGCGAAAATTCAAAATTTTACTTTTTTTTCAAAAAATCTCAAGAACGGCAAGAGATATTTTCGATTTCTCAACGGCATATTCCTGATCGCCAAATTCTGCAACTTTGCCCTAATTTAACCGATGCTGTATCTCTTACCGTTTCCGAGATCCCTGTAGTGAGAATCGAATCTGGTACAGCCTGTATACAGAAAAAAGTGCCTCAAGAATGTAAAAGTTGTTTCTTCTTAGTTTTTCAAACAACCAAGATATTGACATGTGTTTAAAAGTTGAAAAATCGAACTTTTGTTTATAGCTCGAAGACAAAGGACGATAGCAAATGTTTGTTTTCGCCAGTGAATTTGTCTTAATAAAGGAGATTGAGAATGTGTCTTCTATTTTTTTGTATATCTTACAGTTACCAGTTACCCAATACAAACTTCGAAATTTGCCCACCCTGTACACTATAACATTTTACTTATTTTGCATATAAGAAATCAGACATTTCAGTAAATTATCTCTATTAATTAGTAGCCAGTTAATATATTCGGCATCACACAGTTGAGTCCAATCTAACTTCAGTACATTTCTAACCCATCTGAGTGCATCTGATTGCATAGGCGATTATATTAATTTCCGTCCTCTAGTAAAGGAGCGTGTAGGGGAAATCTACAACCCTAATTGCACTTGACGCGATTTATACATGCTTAATTAGCTCGGCATTTCAGTGTTAACAGACAGAAATCGATTCGATCACGCGACTGAATAATACGAAAATAATATTATGTGAGCTAAATATAAATTCAATTTTAATTACAATGGAAATTGTTGAATAAATAAAAACTGTTGAAGGGCGTTTTACATTTACAAATAAATTAACAGCGTCAGACGCAGAACAGTCAACGTTTATTTATTTCCATATGAACTAGAGAGTTTTATTTTGTCACATAACAATAAATTTCACATGAAATTAAACAGTTTTTATAATCTGATAAAAAGATTGGTGAGTGGGTAAAAGCTTGATTGGTAAGCAATTGTTTTTGCGTATATTTTGAGCTGTTCGATTTGAGCATATTTTTAACTAACTAAAATCACTTAATTTAAATTTGTTTTGTAGAATATTTGACACGAATTGTAAAATGTAGAGTATGCGTATGAAATTAGCAAAATTTTGACTGAATAAAATTCTGCTGAAACATAGCCAGGAAATAAACATTATTTATCTTCATTTTTTCACCATAGCTTCTTTGTGTTTGAAAATGTCTTAACCCTGTTTAATCCTCAAGCAACTTTTAATGTTTTTCTTAATAAAGGTATTTAATTAGATGGCTTAGCAAAAAAAGTCTTTAAATATTCTCCTTCAAGTTTATGAGAAATATCCTATCTGAACTCCCAGTAAAAAAAACCTATCTGACATATAACTGATTGTCTGATAACATCAGTTTAATTGAGATTCGTGATGACTGAATTTTTTTGAAGTCCCGCTCGAGCGTCACATTTTACCCAAAAATTTCAATTTATAGTGCTACTATGAACATTAGTTTTTCAGCCGTTGAGTGACCACTGACCTATTGTGATTGGTATTTCATTTAGAAATAACTACTCAGAGACAAAAAAAAAATTAAAGATTGTAAATTGTAACCAAGCCATTTTTATTTATCGTTACTTTAGGCTACAAGCCCCTCACGGTTATGCAATTTCTGTGGGCAGATACTTGAAACAAGTATTCCCATATAGGTTGATTGAAAGATGAGTAGCTATTGAGTAGCCACCGAGATCACCAGATTTGTCACCTCTGGATTTTTGTGGGACTTTGTGATAAATTAAGTTACCTGAATTAACTATGCGTTATGAAGAAACTAAAATTAGCGATATCACGCCAGTTGGTCAAAATCTTCAACAAGAAATTATTTTTCGTTCAGGACATTGCTAGATTGTTAATAGGCCATGGGCAATTTAAAGCATTTACTACTAAACGATTCTAGCTTGGCATTTGAGCTTGGATGCGCAGTGGTCTAAATCCCGTCCTCTCATTGTCTGCCTCACACTAGTGATATTTCTTCTCTCTCTGCGCCGCTAAGTGCCAAACTACAATCGTTGAGTAGTAATCTATTCAAAATGAAAAAAAATGTTGGTTTTATAAAAAGTCGATGACTTCATAATTTATTTTATGATGAAGTACACGTTACAGTTTTAAATGAAAAGGTTTTATTGATATACAAATATAAAATTCACATGTGTTAATGTTAATACGGTTAACAACATAATAATAATCTGAATAAACTCCGGTAAAGGTAAAAAACGGTAAAAAAATCAAGGCGCATAAATTTAAACACCACTGTTACAACTGTCAATTGCTGTCTGTCTATTTTGTCTCTCTGCGGTCACTTGGGAGCGTTTCGATTGGTAACCCGGTTCTGTTTAGAATAGGATAACCGCGGACAACCGAGGAACATGCACTAAAGGTGCGTGCATACTGAGGCAAGGCGAAATGAAGCGAATAGAATTTCTTTTACCAGAGAAAAGTGCACAGTATCAAATAGCGAACAGCCGTCGCGAGAGAAATCCGCAGAGCAACCAGGCGAAGTTGCTTAGAGCCGCTTCTCCTTGCGTTGCGTTAGTGTGTGGTGGGTAGAAGAGGCGAAGAGTCAAATTTTTCATCTTGGTCATTTATAGGACACTTTCCGATGAAGCCGGCAGGCTTATACTAATTTGTACGAGTAGCGTTTCCTTACCTAGGATATACTTTGGTATAGTGTGAAAAATAAAAAATGAACGACGAAGCGTGACTTCTACACGTGCAAAACTACACTTTCCTGTATGATCTTGAAAGATGCAAAGTACAGTAATCAATTGATACGGGAAAATGCATGGGAGTAAATTGGAAGAAAAATGCAACGTAAAAGTAAGTACTTCATTTTATTACATAATTTTAGCACAAGTAACTTAAAAACTATTGCATTTATAACATCTTTTACAAGCGAGTGTTGATGTGCTCAACAATTGAAATCGCTTAGTACAATTTTACTGCTAGGCTACATATTGAAATTTGAATCCATTCTTATAACTAATAATAAATATGCTACTGTAGAATCCTAGAATATTTCCAATGCAGAATATTCAGACACTTCATTTTCACACATTTCTGTAAATAAAGCTTCGGAATCGTCCCTTAAAAAGTTACGAAGGCAACATGTGGCTAATACTACTAAGTCAAGGTGATCTGGTGTCATCTTTAGTCTTCATTTGGTAAATTCGAAATTTCTTGGAGAGGATTCCAAAGGTATCCTCCGAAACATTTCTCGCTCTGCTTAATCGGTAATCATAAATTTTTTTATCCTCATGGCCAGGAAGTTGTTCCCCAGGATATGGCTTCACGAGATTCATGTGAAGAGGAAAAGCTTTATCTCCAACAATGATATAGGGCATTACTGACGCTGTACCCGGTAGAGGCTTATCAGGTGGAAAATAGAGATCTCCTTTAAAAAATCTGTCTCCAAATGAAGAATGTTTGAGAACACCCCTCTCGCTGTTTTTCCCATGGACCACAACATCAGTGAAGGTGAACTTATAGTTCGCATCGACAACTGCTAGAAGAACGAGACTGAAATCTTTTTTGTAATTGAAATACAGCGTCCTGCTTTTTTTCAGGTTTTTTAAACACAACATGCTTGCAATCGATCGCACCCAAATTGGGAAAATTCCATCTACGACAAAATTCTTGCTCTTTTCTCTCCCACATTTCTCTATTAGACTCGGACATGACTATAGTGCTGAGCACCTTTCAAATTGCTTGACACGTTTCATATACAATCATTCGCACTGTCGATTCCCCAAGACGATAGCTAAACGCTATAGTTACAAAAGAAACTCCAGTCAGTCGCAAGAAACCTATAAAAATCACAAAATTAAAAACATACTTTTAAAGAGAATATTTTGTTTTAGGTGGAAAGCCTTGAGTGATTGTTACAGGAAATCACTAAAAGCCAGAGAAAAGGTGCAAACCTTGGAAATTTGAAAAACAAATGGAGTTTGTAAAACGTTATTTTCTACATCAAAGGGACACTATATCTAATGCTCGGCCACTAACACCAACAGGAACAGACTCTGTTATCATTGATGTTGAAGAGGATATTAACGACACTGAGGCATTCTCCAGAGAACCAACACCCATTGAGTCGTCACCTGCACGTAGCGTTTCTTTAAAAACAATAAGAAAACGAGCTACTCTCCCTCAAATGTCTTCCTCGGCCTTTCTAGAATTTATGACTTATAAGAATGTCAAAAACGAGAAATCTTCTGATCACTTAAGCAAATATCTTGCTAGCTTGGAAGCAACTGTGCGAAATTTTCCGAAATACCTTCAGATTAGAATAAAATCTGAATTTTCAAGCATCTTATATAAACTAGAATATGAAGTCTTAATCACACCAAACGGTTCTAATCAACCCCAACCTCCACAATCTTTTCAGCATTTTTCTTTTCAACAGTCAGCACATTACAATAATCTAACACACTCATCAACATACACACCGTCTCCATCTCCTGCATATCTTCAACAACCATCAGTACCATCATATCAGGCACCTCATGAATACTCATGCCATCAGCAGCAATCATTATCATCCGAAGATGAGAATTTGTGAATATGTATAAATCAGGGATACTATCAGTAAAAATCAACGTGTTTTAACAGTTCAAATTCTTGAGGACGTAAATCTTTTATTTAATAATAGGATTTCTTTTTGTGTGTTTTTTAGATATTTTCCATAGCAGTTTATTTTCACACATGATTTTGATTTTACCAACTAATTTTTATTGAAATTATACCATTTGTATATTTTATACAGAGAGAATTATTTTAATTTTTATATATATTTTTTTTGTAATAAATATCTACCACAGTATTTAGAACTTACCTAAGACAAACAGCAAGCCTCTCCTCATTAGACACAGCTCTCCGGAAAGTAGTGTTTTGATAAAGATTTTAACAGTCCTAGAAGTTCATAGAACTTTTGTTCTGACATGCAGAATTATTTAAAAAACTTCTTTTTGTCTTTTCGCAAATCTGGATGTAAGTGATGGAATTCACCAAAACTGTCTCTTTTTTTGGTTAATTTCAAACACCCAAACTCTTCTGTTTGGTTTCTCCTCTTCCATAATAGCAATGAGGCCAAGAACAAATAGATCTTCATACCATGAGGAATTACTTATATTGATCAGGTCATGCCTGCACACAAAATCAAATTATTGTTGTATAATTTTGTCATGCACATGCGTATCAGGTTTCACAACTATTTCACTTCGCATCGTTTCGCCCTCATATGTGGACTATACTGAAATGACACTGCACTTCGCCGGGCTTCACTTCGCCTCTCTTCGCCTAAATATACGAACACCTTAAGGGTATTGTTACAGTTTTTAATATGGTCGAAAGATTTAATCCAAAATTTGTGTTTTTATTTAAACTACTATATAGGTTTGAGCGATTCTTCAGAAAACTGTTATTACCAATTTTGTTGATTTTATTCCACGGTATACGACTGCACTGTGCAGTTCATTGCAGACATATGAGAAATATAAATTCACCGACAAAGATTTCGAAGCGCAGCATCTTTGTTAGGTAATTTTATGGCGTATTTTTATTTATTTATATGCAATGAACTATATACAATATGAATTATTAAAATAAAACATTTGTTTAATAAATTATAATCGGTTTATAAGTGAGCGGGAAATTTTTCCGATGGTTATAATACAAAAAAAAGTTAATAAAATAAAATAAAATGAACAACAAAAGCTTTTATATTCTAATGGAGTTTCTTACAGACATAATCTTAAAGCTAATGTTTACTTATTCAAGTTAATGTAAATGTTTCTTATATACTATGCAGTAAATCAATTTGATTATATCACAGAACAAAGGACTTAACTGAATATAATTAGATGAGTTAATCTTCACGATTTCTGAGGTAACACACCTAGAAGAATAATTGTCATAATATGAAATTATAACATTGTTACGACATATTTATATCTGACTTTATTACCAATAAATAAAATTACGTAATTGCAGGGTGTGGATAAATTTATCGATTTGATTTAATGATTTCGTAATCTATTTGGTTCCAGAAATAGTTTGTTAAATATTCTTCAAACGTGTTTATAGTCTAAATTGACGTTTGTGAGTTTGTATTTTCTTGCTACCAAAGGTAAATTTTGTTCTGACCTGCCATGCTCACGGTTGTTTTAAGTTTACGGAATTTCTGAAACAACGCCAACTATTTACTAACATAAATCTGTATTATTGCTTCCCTGACAGTTCCATATAATAGAAAAATCAATCTCGATTTCAAATAAGTTGTAACGTTGCCAGAGACATCTGGAAGAGGCTTCGTAACTGCATTGCATATAGACGTAGCCTAAAACTGTAACGGTCTGTTTTTTAAAATAAACAATTTGGATACATTCAAAAATTATATGGAAATTGTTTGAATTATAAGCTAGATTCCAAATGCGAATAAAATCATTGTACCAAATCTTATTGTATTAGCTGCTTAGTGTGCCGCTACTGTGCGGGAGAAAAAAGTTGATTACGAGGAAGTGCTGTCGCGCGCGATGAGGAGTGTGTTTTGTTCGCGAACAAACAAAGGCGAACAACGGACAGATCTGCGAGAGCCACCGTGGTTGACGGTAAAGACAGCAAATCTAGAGCTACGGCGGAAAGTCGTTTTCAAGCATGACATAACATTGTGAGTTAGTAAAGTGTACAAAAGGCGATGCCGATTTATGGAAATATCTGATAGGGTTGGAGTGCTCTTAAGGTCCAGACGGTCCAGAATGTTTAATTATATTGGTGTCTAGACGAAAATATGTAAATTCAGAAAAAGTTTAACTTCGAACACCCTCGTGAGTGATCAATGAATTATTATAATGTACTTTACATGAGCTTGTGGTTGATTATCATAGACTGTTTAAATAGCTACCTATTTTCTATCTTTTAATGGTAGCATACTGTTTCTCAATTAAGGAAAATCATTATATATTTTAAACATAAAAGATTATGGTGCCTATTAATAAATAAATTAATTGATTTTATATTTCTTTGTACCATTTGGATTGGCGATTGCCGTGTATGATTTTGTTTTTATATTATTTAGTTATAAGTTTGAACTGATTTATCTGGTAAACCGCTTTGCTTCCCTGCCCAGAGAAGAGAGTCGTAAAGATTGCTTATTTTGAATAAATATATTTTGCTATTAGATTTTTGTTTCATTCAATAAAATTTAATTGAAAAAGCAATTGGCTTTGATTTCCGATAATGGGTGAACTATCAGCATATTCAGTTCTCAATTGGATATGGATAGATGATGGAAAAGTAACTTTTGCCCTTTGCTGTAGTATATGCCATGATCATCATATCCAGTGCTAGCTGATCTTATATATTTATCAAAAAATAGAATTAGTCCTGTTCAATTTGCAAATGCTTAACCAACATTCTACCATCTACAATTAAATTGATATATCAGTGAGGAAGTGGCAGAATCGCAGAAAGTGTGAATATTATGTTACATTCCACATAGACGAATTGAGTTTAAATCCTGGCCGGATATACTGACATCTCTGTGATAAATAAATTTTTAGCATCGTTTCCGATGGCACCTGAATATTGCTATATAGCCCATTAATACACCTTTGCAAAAATTGATCAAGACGTTTTAAAAGTTAACCTCCGTTATCTTTAATTTTGCACTGTATACGTATCTACGTGTTATTCACATATACGTTTCATAAATAATATGTATTTAGAGTGTGTTCCAGTGACTTCGAAGTCATTGGTGTATTCATTTTCAACATGGGACAGTGGGCGTCAACACGCGATCAGCCTATATCTATCTATGAATTGCTATCGGACACTCAACAATAACAAGCCCCGTCCGTGAATAGGGAATTGTTTTTTATAGCTGCAATCCGTCCAATTACCTAACAAAAATCTTCAATTTTTTGTTCCCGTTTTTACAAAGAAGACAAATTTATTGTATAGTAAGTACATAAGAATATATTATAATTTTATTTTGTTAGGGAATGTTTCATTATGTGTAATATAATATTATATCTACGTAAAAGTCATCTCTGGAATTTATCGCTACCTCCGATCTCTAAACTCTATTCACTTTAACTTTGCAGTGATGTGTTGAACTTAAGTGAGTGAAACGTCCAACTACGACCGTTGCTTATGAAATAAAATAAACATGAGAATGAACCACTATAGGAACTTTGCACTTGTGTACATCTGCCTGCCGACTGCACCAAGAATCAGTTCAGCGAGCATTTTGTTTTTTATCCTGGCTATCACTGCAAAGCTAAAGTGAATAGAGTGTACTTATAATATTTTCAATCACTTCGAAGAACCCTGAATTGTGTTTAAGAAAAATATTAAGAAATTATAGCTCATCTAATTGTTTCGGAATTATCGATGATTTTGTGTATTTCGATTTAAATGCATTATACCGGGTGTAACAGGATCATGGTACACCCCTATTTTCTTCTTTCGTTTTGAAGATAATTAAATTTGGGATATTTCATTGTTTTCAAAGCCATCTTAGTTAGTTACTTCTTAACATTTAATTAGAAGAAAATTGTATTTTCTTATTTTCTTTTAGCTGTAATTCTGTTTGTATTTATCGCATATTTTAATCGACATATGAATAAATTCCGTATTAATAGTACTAATAAATGATACCACGGTACCAATATGGTTCCATTTGAAAAAATTGAGTTTTTCCCCAGAAACCATTCTGATGAATTTTATTTGCTCATAAATCACGTAATTTAGTATTTTTAATGGGATTTCGATTTTTCTAGCATTACACGGGTCATTTAGAATAAATCGGAACCGTCATGACACACTTAAGTGGAAAACTAAAAATTATATTATAAAAAATATTGGCGTTTGAAATGTCACTTATTTGGTATCGTTGGATTCAGAAAATTATGCAGAATTCAAAAGTGCAATAATATACGGGATGTTCCATTTAAAAATCACTTCCGATGAAACGGGAAGTGAAAAAAAATCACTTGTATGTCAAGAAATGCCGCTTATTATGTATATATCCTATATCCCAAATTTCAATCAATTATCTTGAAAACTAAAGGAGAAAAGGGGGTGTACCATGATCCAGTTACACCCAGTATAACAGCTAGTTGTAGAGGTATTAAGTAACATTTGCTAGAGATGCGTTTTTAGAAATTGGCGACTTGGGTCTTTTTATCACTATAAAAGTTTGCTATTAGCCGAAAAGGTCGTAAATGACCATTTGATGTAGAAAATAATTTACTTACCAAGAACACGACGTGTCGGTTTGACCTGGTTATGCACCAGTTTCTTTTTTACGAGAGGAATGCGACTTTTGCCTGTAAATTTACTTTACTAAACACGGTTTCTTTATTCTTGTATATCCAAATTGTAAGACCGCCTAGTTGCAGACTAGGCAATCCGCCCCTGACTACTCGAATTCATGAAACAGTATCGTGAATAAAATTCTATAAAAAAATATTTTATAAAATTAATGGAATACGAATTATTATTTTGAAAATTTTTTATTCATCTTTTTTTAGTTTCCTGGGAAAATCAAAATTTCACTTTGTATGGTAATCGCCCATTTCTTTTGGACCATTTTAAAATCTATTAAATTGTATATAGTGGTTTGAAATTATTTAATAGCTAATTAAGAATTACTAAAAATATAAATTATTTTGAAAAATGTAAATGTGGATTTTCACTTCAATGGTCAATAGAAATATGTTTCTAATTAAATGTTATTGTTATTATTATTATTATTATTATGATCACCGCTGAAAATAATTATTTTAAAATAACTTCCGGATTTTGTGTCGGATTTTCTCAACAAAACATCTTACAGAACTGCTGACAGAAATCAATATCAGCCCTGGGTGAGTCATAGTTGGAGTTTCTCTCTCCCTCACCAATAGCACCCTCGTGCTTTCCGTGAAACATATCCTTCAACTAAATCGTTTTATCCTTCACAGCAGCACCAGCACTACGTTTTCTGTTTCGCAAGTATTCGTGGTGTATTTTTATGCTCATGTGAAAATACCCTTTTTATATTAAATTTGTAAGAACTGCCTGATTTTGTCGGGTGTACTGCATTTTATAAAGGGAATTAGATAAGGTAGGTTGAATAGAATTTGTCATGTTAAGTCTATATTATTACAAAAAAAGTAGAAAGCGTACACAGCACAAAAGGGTGATGTGATTTAAAAATTTAGCCTTTATTAAATTCTTTAAAATATTGATTTTCATTTTCACTATTGTATGTTTTTTGTGACTGTCGTGTTAGAACTTTTTCCTTGAATTTTAGGTCAATAAAATCTTGATTGATGCTTATTGAATTTTTCCAAGTACAGCACTACAAGCGAAACCTTACGGGATGTAATGAGACTAATGACGTATCGTCACTTGCTATCTGCCTCCCAATCCATTTCATCTAGTACTCCAGATACTTTCAACTATAACTTCGCAAAAGTTTATTTAAGAAACAAAACTTCTGAAATTCAAAATTTATCGATCATCATTCGGTGATCAATTACTCGATTTCCGATTTTTTAATGATTGATTCTCAGGTTATAGATTATAATCGATTAGACAATTATCGCGATAACAATAATCGATTAATTAATTATCGATTAATCGATTAGTTTTCCCAGCCTTAATTATCACCTATTTTATTTAATTAGCACAAAGAATAACACTCAATTCAACGTTTAACGACTGGAGTGAAATGCACTGAGCAACAAAACACAATACATGTTAGCAGATTGGCACCACAAAATTTCCTATACTAGCACTACAGCACTGAAGTCGGAGAAAGCATAGTTGCCATAATTTTTTGGTAGTATGATTGTGAAAGCAGATACGAAATAGAATAATTTTGATTTCTGATCTGGATGGGTCTTATATTGACCGATAATATTTGCCGATTATTGATTATGTAATTACCGATTTTTTGATAATCGCTTAATCGATGACTGAATAATTGATGATCTATTATGATAATCCATTATTGTCAGAGCAATAATCAAATGATGGATTACCAATTATTTTATCGATTAATCGACTATTTCTTTCAGCTTTAGTCATCACTTTGAAAAACGAAAGAACTTTATACTTTTGCAAATTTTTGGTTCCATCAGTTTTTTAAAGTAGCAGCAGAAGTTTCAGCAAAATACTGCCAGAAATAATAAAAAAGGCGGATTTATCTTTATAACATCTTGTATAGACAAGGTTCTTCTTCACTCAAAACAATTTGTTATCTTATTTACCACAGCTCACATAATTTTGAAAAATGGAAAATCAGTTTCGAGTCAAGCAAAAAATAAACCACCAAGTATGAAATTTGAATTAAAAACATTTTAATCATTTATACTTATTACATTAACTTTAACATGAAACATTACACAGGTAATACCAGATCGGTGCGGTGGAGTATTTAGCTATAGCGCGCGATGGTAAGTGTGACTAGATATTCGCTCTATCGTAGCTGTGAGTTCGAATCCCACTACCGATACTGACAATATCGGTGGGAATTGTTGTGTGTCCCTCGCCTGTACAACTTCGGCTTTGAGTTCGAGTGTTTCTAATTTCTGTGCTGTGGTGGTTATGAATACGAGTCCCTGTAATCCCCAAAGTGCTGTGTGGGATAAAATCTCAATTCTTTAGCTAGAGTCGCGGGATAAAAGGCAAGTGCCTTTATTACTCGATCACAAAGTCATACATTGTTTCCACGATCCGTGGATATACCGTAAATGAACAAAGTAATACAATTTTAATATTTTTAGACTAACTTTCCATAAAACAAATCAGTGAGTTGTAATTTTTTTTAATCATCGCTTCTATTTAATGATTTTGTGATAGCAACATAAGAAATTTAAGAACATTACCTGCTTACTTAATAGTCTGATTATTTATTTGTACTCTTCGCCAATAACAAAAACCATCGTTTAGGATTTTGAATTTCTAGGAAATATTTCTTCATGCAAGTTACACTATTCGTATTTTGATTAAATTCATTAAAATGATAGGCATCAGTATCATCTGCAAATATCGGTAGTAAAATCATGAGATCTATACCAAATAAAACCGTTTTGTGTTCTGTCTCTAAAATAAGATTTTAATCAATTAAATACAACCTTTATATCAATTATAAAATATGTTTAGAATAAGTGATACTATTTATGATATCAAATGCTCGTTTTGGGATGAAAATTTACATGTAATATAGTTTCTATTATCTATATCTGTAAAATTAAACTGTTAGGCATGTTGAGGGAAATACAATAAATCCAAATTTTGAATTTGAGATCTTCTTTATCTAAAATGAAGAAAAAATATTTCTTGCAAAGAAATCTAGTAATAATATAGTAAAATATTTGTTACAATTAAATAAATGAAATTTAAGAAATAAAAAAAAATAAGTTTCGCACAAAATTTATTGGGCCACCAGGTACAACGGATCAGTAGTAAGTATCGTACTAATTAATTCAGCTGCTAAACCATGAATACCTCGGGCACGGGACTCT
The DNA here is from genome assembly GCA_029963845.1 of Rhamnusium bicolor. NCBI lineage: Eukaryota > Metazoa > Arthropoda > Insecta > Coleoptera > Cerambycidae > Rhamnusium > Rhamnusium bicolor. The sequence continues at coordinate 505,463 of JANEYF010003802.1, forward strand.
CGCTTCAGCTTCCCTCAAGCTGTCGACTCAGCCATTCGGTAGGTCCGACCCCCGCATCCCGAGCACAGAGACCTTCACCAGAAGTGATGCTAACATTCGGCCTTTCTTGACCAAAGAGTGTCCTCACTCGTCAAGTCCAGAAGAACTGAAACCCGAATTGTTTGCTTTAGAACTTCGAGATGTCTTTGCCAAATCGCAACATACAAAAATTAAAAAAATGATAGAGTACGTGTAATCTATGTTCTGCATTTTCATTGACCAAAGCGGTGATCCACAGGCTAACCTTTCCTGTAATTTAATAATGAACTTAGCCAAGTTTATTAATAATTATAATTAAACATAATAAAATAACCTTAAAATAATAACCAATCTTGAACTAACTAGGTGCAACTTAACCTAATGGTTAGCTTAGCCTAATGGTCACCTCGTTAGCTCTGTACCACCAGTGACCCCAGGAAATACGTTCAGTCCGATACCGCTACTTACTCTGGAAGTAAGAGAACACTTCAGTAGCCTCTCCTCTTGAAACTTTTTACACCTGTAATTTCTTACCTACGCTAATTGTTCTCTCACTTCAGTAGTAACTGGGACAACGTACCCCTGCCTTACCCTATCCATGACCTTACCGCTGAGAGCAACTACTCTCAGGTAAGGCCATATAATTAGTAACGAATCCACGGCCCCATGTTGTCCACGCCGGCAACGCCGTTGTATTTTACTTGAGAGCGACTACTCCCAGGTATATCGGACACTTCATAACGATCGTTGTCCACTTCGGCACCGCCACTGCACCGCAGTTGAGAAAGAGTACCTGATGATTGACCGCCATCCTTTCCAACGCTCCACCACCTGTGCTATCAGTAACAAATCCATGGCCTTATGTTGTCCACTCTGGCAACGCCACATACCACAGTTGAGAGCGAGTATTTCCAGGTATGCCAGCCACCTCATAGCGGTCGTTGTCCAGGAGTTTCACAATCCGAAACGGTCCTTTCCATTTGGGCAACAGCTTTTGGCTCCGCCCAGTACCTGCTATTGCTGCTGACCTTAAACAGTACCAGATCACCCTGCCTGATACTCGCTTATGTGCCTCTCCATCCGTGATCATATTTCAACTGATTGTTACTTCGTACCTCTAAGTCCTGGACTATTCTACCCACATCTTTTATCATGGCCTGACAACATCGCTTTTAGAACGGCTTGCTCTTTTTTCGTCGCTTACCAGACGCTTCCTTCTGATGATCTCTACTACCAGAAGTCTCCCTCTGATGATCTCTTCGTCTTTGACGAGCCTCCCTTTGATAACTTCGGTATTCAGCAGACACCTCCCTTCGATAACTCCGGCGTTCAGCAGAAGCCTCCCCTTCTAATATTTCTCCAAACCGGACTTCGACTTCGTGTTTGTCGCATCTCAACCCTTGATCGGTAGTGCAACCCACCACGTGGCATTTTTTTTTTGAAAGTTCGCTTTATTCACTTATTCACTAAATCACTAAATAGATAGGTCCTTTATCCCACTTCTGATGTTAAATTAATTAAATAAATGAAATTTAAGAAATAAAAAAAATTAGTTTCGCACAACAATTTACTGGGCCACCAGGTACAATGGATCAGTAGTAAGTATCGTACTAAGTAGTTCAGTCGCTAAACCATGAATGTCTCGGGCACGGGACTCTCGATTCAGCTTCCCTAAAGCTGTCGACTCAGCCAATCGGTAGGTCCGACCCCCGCATCTCGCGCACAGAGACCTTCACCAGAAGTGATGCTAACATGTTCGACATTTTTTTAACTTTTTTTTTGTAGAGAATATGGTTTTCTATCAACTACATTGCCCTCATATCTCTTAATTGAAGATATTTGCCTTGTAACATTTTCTGTCATATAAGCATAATGCTTCAACAGGTTCGACATTATTGTAAATTAATTAAGATTTTGCTATAGTTTTCAGTAATTAAGAGACGTGTCAAACGAAGAAAAACCTTCCTATAGAACATATAATACATTCAAATTCCTGAATAAATTGGTATATCCAAACAAGAATACCTTTTTGTGTCTAATCATAATGACAGTTGGATCATCTGACATTTTATCCAGCAAAAAATCATTAAAACAAGTTAACGATTAATGCATATCGTTATGTATTAATGTATTGCATTTTCTGTTACATAGTGCAATAATTTAGTAATGTCGATCGTTAGATGGTACTGCAGTTTCATATTATATTTTTATTTATCATTTATAAATTTTCTTTCTCTCTATGACAATGTATTACTTAAAATATATACGATTTATTGCCGAGCTTTTTTTCTGTCAGTCGCATTATTCATGTCGAGAGATATATACTTTTAGCGATATCTCTAACGTAACTTGATTTCTCTGTAAACATATAATATTTTCTCACTTTTCCCGCAAAATATCATATTCGTAGTTCTCCTGTTTCTTGACAACATATTTATAAAAGATACTGTCACAAGCGCCAGCATAAAAGGCTCAAATAACGCTAAATCAAATATTTGACACTCTGATGTAACTGATCATTTATATATACTCATGAAAATATGGAGTATTATGTACGACAAAAAATAAAGCACCGTCAGTGTGGATGTTACTGGTGTTTAAAGTTGAATGCTAACGCCAACGGAACCTTAAATTGTGTTTATCTTTGGTCAATGGATGCTCTTGTCAGCAGCTTTTTCATGATTGATGATTGATGAATATGATAGAATATCATTATTTAATTCTATAACGAATCTATTTAGGTGACTTTGATCTTGAATATATAATTTTTCAAAGCCAGCGTTTCGGCAAATTTATTTTACCATCCAGAGTCTTACTATATATATATATATATACATATATATATATATATATATATATATATATATATATATATATATATATATATATATATATATATATATATATATATATATATATTGCTATTTAACAATTAGGAATTATTAAAGGTTGAAGAAGCAGTATTTACATAAAAATTTACCATTCCGTGTTAAAAGGAAATATACCGCGTGGCTAAACAAAGCATCCATTGAAACATATTTTTATTTTAATAGGAATTGTAGTGCTAGTTACTAAGCTTAGTTCTAGGCTTCTGTGACTCACCTGGAGCTCTTTTTATTACAAAATTAATTCAAATAATCGGAGAATCTAATAAAGAAAGTATCACGAAAAATGGGAATACCTCCACAACTTAATTAAATTAATTAAATCCTTTATTTAGCACTGTGCTATATATGAACCTAAATATAATAGTATTATATACCAATCTGCAAGTTTTAATAGCCAAATACCAACTACTCTTTTTAAGACACCAATCTTTTTAGTAGTAGCAAGTAGCTATCTTTTTACAGACATAATTGACATTATTCCTAAATTAAGGTTTATCACCAATTATTACTCCTGGAGGGTCCACAAGAACCCACTCACAATAACCTAACCTAACTCCAAAATATTTAATTTTCTTAACATCAATTACATCCATACAAACTCTAAATTCTACACTTTCCTGTCATTCTATGTCATCTCTATACGTCTTTTTTCCTAAAATTATACCTTTTTTAGTTGATACATGCACCATTTCAACTATTAACTTCATTCATTCTGTTTTCCATTAAGTGCCGCTATCCTTGTAGTATCAAACAAAACTGCCATGTTATTTATATATAAAAGCGGTCCCAGAATAATATCTTGTAGTAACCCAACATTTATACCTAGCCATACACACTATCGGATACTTCTTCATGCGAAACCTGTTTTTAATGTAGCAGAAAGTAATGGAATAATAGAAAACTGGTACACGACAAAACACTTGCTCGGGGCTACTGACTGCCACACGGCTGATTTCGACATTCGCTTGTGCATTGTGTCGCGCCGGTGGGCATCCATAGTGGCAATAAAGCAGTTAACTCTTTCCCGCAAATTTGACCTCTAATTCTCTTACTTTTTTATCTCCTTAACGCATGTTTTGCTTGAAGAGGTGTTCGATAGTATATGTATAGGGTGGGCAAATTTTGATGTTTATAACTCTGCAACTGTAAGAGATACAAAAAATGGAAGACACATTCTCGATCTCTGTTTTGAGATAGATTCACTAGCGAAAACAAAAATTTGCTATCGTCTTTTGTTTTCGAGTTATAAACAAAAGTTCGATTATTCGATTTTTAAACACATGTCAATATCTTGGTTGTTTGTAAAGTTATGAAAAAACAACTTTTACATTCTTTAGGCACTTTTTTCTCTGTAATACAGTGGCGTCGTGAAAATTTAAAAAAAGGTGCAATTTCGAGTTATGGCATAAAGTTGTATTTTTTTAAATGGGAATCATAGTTGGCTATGGTTTAGTTAAAAAGGATTTTTTTTCTCTTTCAAACAATATATCATATGTGGGGTCGCTTTTGATGTGTGAGTGTTTAATAACGAAAATAATCTTTTAGTAGATTACTTTTTGCATTTTTTTATATTTATTCCAAGTAGGCGTGTGTCATCTCTGAGAGTGTTTATCTGTTTGTCAATAAATTGCATATTAGTAATTTTTTTCTGTCATAATTACACCCCATTTAATCGTAAAGGTGAAGATGTCTTACGAAAATTACGAGAAATATGATATGCCAGAATGCTTTATTCAAAGTAATAACAATTATGATATTGCATCCAAAATATATTTCAATCGCGACCCAGAAAGAAGACAACCTATTTAAGAGGTTAAAAGAAAATTTCATTAATTGTGGGTTCTTCAACAAGCCAAGACCAAAAAATCAGATATTTATATCTAATGTTATAATAAGTTACAATTACAAAATAAAAATTCAAATTAAAGTAAATGTTTAAACTGATGTCCGTTATGTTCGATACATAAATTACACGTCTTCATAACACTCTGAACTGCATTATAAATATGAAGATTTGAAATGGAATTCTCAGTCTATAAAATTTTGTTTGAGTTAATTTATGTCGGTACTGGTTTTCTTGTACAACTTGTCTTTAATTTTGTCCCAAAAAATCCAGTGGCGTTAGGTCAGGTGATCCATTACTTCCCATCTAGTTATTTCCAAAATTGGTATTTAATAATTCTGAAACGGTCCTGATATTATGAGGTGGTGCACCATCTTTTTGGAAGAACTGTTTCTAGCCTCAATTAAGGCTAGATTGTCCATAAATTCCTCAATAATTTTCTGATTTAAGACTTCGTAGTACCGTTGACCATTAAGATTTTCTTGATATATATTAAAACACGATTACCACGTTGAACACACCAAACACTAAAACCAAAGCGTCCCTGAGATCGCATGTCAACGATACGGTAAGGGTTCATATCAGACTAATAGTGCTCATTATACCTATTTAAAATTCCTGCTCTGCTAATGTAGGCTTCATCTCTCCAAACTACATTTCTAGAGAAAAATGGGTCTTGTTAACTTCTTTGACGATTCCATGTGCAAAACTCCAATCGCCGCTGAGGATCAGTTGGTTGCAGGTGATGTTGTTTCATTATTGTATAAGACTTGAATTTGTGTGTCTTCAAAATACCCAAAGCTCGACGTCTTGAAATTCCAGAATCAGATTCAATTTGACGACTTGAAATTGAAGGATTTGCAATCGCCATTCCAAATACAGTTATAGAAGTTTCTTCAGCATCTTCAATGTTGTAATTTTTTGATCTTGGCTTGTTGAAGGACCCATAATTAATGAGATTTTCTTTTAACCTCTTAAAAATAGCTTTATTATGTTGTCTTTCTGCATAGCGATTGAAATATATTTCGAATGCAATATCAGAATTGTTATTACTTTGAATAAAGCATTCTAGCATATCATATTTCTCGTAATTTTCGTAAGGCATCTTCACTTTTACGATTAAATGGGGTGTAACGCCTACTTGGATTAAATATAAAAAAACCGCAGAAAGTAATCCACTAAAAGGTTGTTTTCGCTATTAAATACTTACACATCAAAAGTAACCCCACATATGATATATAGTTTGAAAGAGAAAAAAATTTCCTTTTTTAGCTAAAACCTGGCCAACTATGATTCCCATTTAAAAAAATACAACTTTATGCCATAACTCGAAATTGAACCTTTTTTTTTAAATATCTCGACTCCACTGTATTATACAGGAGAAGTGCCTGAAGAATGGGGAAAGTTATTTTTTCATAATTTTACAACCCACCAAGATATTGACATGTCTAAAAGTCGATAAATCGAACTTTTATTTATAACTCGAAAACAAAAGACAATAGCAAATTTTAGTTTTAGCCAGTGAATTTGTTTAAAAAAAAAAAAGAGATCGAGATTGTGTGTTCCATTTTATTGTATCTCTTATAGTTACCGAGTTACCCTATACAAACATCGAAATTTGCCCTCCCTGTACATTTCCATCTAATTTACATTCTGTCAATTTTTCCAACCAACCAATCTTTATCTATCTTTTCAAATGCACATTTGAGGTCCATAAAAATTATACGGGTTATTCTGCTGAAGTAATTTACTTTTTTCCATTCATTGATCACATACTAAATAGTACTTTCACAACTATGACCTTCTCGAAAATCGGACTGAAACTTGCAAATTAAATTATTTTCTATTACTAACTCTAAGATTTGTACACATACAATGTTTTCCAATATTTTCTCAAATGTTGAGAGCATATTTATTAGACGAAATTCCTGCATTTTAATTGTTTTGGCAGCGTTTCAATACAAAAATGGTTGAGATTTTCAGTACATCTAGAATTGTTAATACTATTAAACAGTAAGCCAGCTAATACATCAAAGAAATCTCTATAACCAAACACTGCAATCTATTTGCTAATGGAAAAACAATTTTTTTTGAGTTCATTTTTGTCACATATAAATTAGAAAATTTGTTGGGATTATGGACTAACTGACTGTCTATTATTTTTGGGTATGCATTAACGATTTCACTCAAACTACTTGTACAGGGTGTTCAGGATTATCTGGACAAACTTAAGATCTAAATTCAGGATCTCAAAATAAGAAAAAGTTTCCAATGGAGGTATATCGGGAAACGCTTCGATAAAGAGTTACTTCCCTTCAAAAATGTAAGCTAAAATTAGGTTTCTAATTTTTTTCTAAAAAAGATGAAAAATGAGTTTTGGTAGAGATTTTCTACTGATAGGAGCGCTTTATTCATCATTCAATCATCCCTTATCGGCAAAATGGATCAGCAATCCCCATTTCATTTTTTTATTCGAACTTGTTAACGAACCTATATTTTATCACAAAAATGTGACTTGGAAAGCTTGATTCATTAAAAAACTCTTTTGCCTCTTTCATTTTCTTCATCGAACTTGAATAAAAAATATTAGATAGTCTGGATCCATACAAATTTGCAATGCAATTTCTCAAATAATCGGGTGGATCGAGATTATTACAATTTTTTATTCAAAAACTATCAGTTCGATGAAAAATTAAAAGAGACAAAATCAAGCTTTCCAATTCTTCCAATTTTTATATGATAAAATTCGGATCTGTTAAAAAAATAAGTAAGTAAAATGTGGGTTGCTGATTTCACACATTTTCCGATAAGGGATGATTAAAAAAATATTCTTTTGAAGTGTTCCTCTTAGTAGAAAATCTCTACCAAAATTCTTTCGTTTTTTAATTTTTTTCCAAATTTAAAAAAAAGGTAAGAACCTAATTTTAGCCTTCATCTTTGGAGGGGTGTAACTCTTAAACGAAGCGTTTCCGGATATACCTCCATAGGAAACTTTTTTCTTATGTCGAAATTCTGAATTCAAATTTTAAGTTTGTTCAGTTAATCCTGAAACGCACTATATAAAATTCATTCAATTTAGGTCCTCCAGTGATGATGCTGAAACTGTAAACAACAATGCTAGATAACTCTAATTATATTGACCTAGAACCAAACGGACTTGAATTATTGGACCGTGTTGAAACTTTGAATATTTAGTTTACGGATGAAAAATTTAGTCTTAGAAGCGTATTTCATTAATGAGGGGCAATTATAGTCAATATTCCTCAAGAACGCTTCATAAGGACAAGATTCCTCTTTGTGAAGTTATTTTTTCCTTTAATATTCCCATCGTAAATTAGATGTAATATAAATAATATGTTCTCTATAAAGAGAAGTTTTTAGCATTCCTTGAAAATTCTTTATGACAAATTGTTTTTATGCCAAAAATTTCTATACTTGGAAACAAAATTCATAAATTGTAATACCAGTGGCCGCTCGATATGGAGATACTACGGTGTGGACGCAAAAAAATACATGTATCATCAAGTGTACTTTATAAATAAAGTGTCATCATCAAAACATGCGCTCCCTGTAGGGAAATATTATTTGCTGTAGGAAAAAATTGAATGGGGCCAAAATTTCTGCCTGTCATAAGACTAAAAATATGTCAAACAGATCTTGTCACGTGACATCCACCATGTCCGAAATAACATTATTTTTAATAATTAGCCGAAAACGGACATTTGTTTAAATTTCGTAATAAAAAAAATATTTTTACTTCTAATATAAAATGATGATTTCATTATAAAATCAAAACGTGGTTCCTGCTTTATTGAACGGTTTAAGAAAAGTCATTGCAAACAGGTAGGTACGTTAATAATTTCTAACATGAAGTAGCCACAGCGATACAGCGAGATATAGTACATAAAAACAATGGTATATATTTCGGATCGACCACATTAGGTTTAATTGTAAGAGCAGGGATAAAGCAACGCGTACTGTGTACCATACACATGATAAATGCGGGCGCTTATAATCGTGAAATAATAATGTGTAGGTAGTTATACGTAGGATATAGGTATGACCTGCTGTTATTCCCTATACCATTTCTAGTGTTGCCGATTGTCTTATATTATCTCTTATGGTACACCATTGACGGTTCTGATATTTTCATAATAATTGTATACGATTGATAGCGCTGTAGCTCTACACCACTTATTGAGGAGCTGCCAATGAAAATATAAATATTAGGTCAAATGGAATTATCATCGTGTAATAAGAGTATATATTTTTACCACATGCAGAATAATTTTAAGAAATCTCTATCGAAAATACTCAGGTCGATGCCTGCTATGTAAATTAAGGCCCACAGTACAATAGTCAGCTAATAACATTAACATACTAATAAGCAGAATTACCGAAAATCACCAAAACTAATTTTACCAAATGTATTTCTGTTAATCGAATCTGCTTTGGTCAATATTGTTTAGTAGTAGTTCTACTCATGCGAAATCAATATTTACGACCATTAGGAGAGCATTGTTAACAACAGGCTTAATTCCTAGGAACCTAAAATTGTTGTGGATGTTCGGTGCTATACACCGCTGGTCTCATTTTCATGTCAAATTTGCGTTTAATGAGATAAAAAGTAAGATAATTAGAGTTTAAGTATACGGGAAGGAGTTGCCACTTAAGGATGTCTGCCGCACAGTGGTGCCAAACGGACATTCCTTTGCCAAAAATCTGCAACTTTGTCATTTTTAGATACGTGGAATAGGAAACGGTTAAGATTTAATGTGAGCAATGAAAAGCCCTTAAAATGTTATTAACTTTTTTTATTAAAAAATAACAAACATTAACCCCTTTAGCCGCAAATTTTTGTATCTAAAGGTTTTTTTAGTCGTTGAATCCAAATATGTCATCAACATCCAAAATTGAAAATGGCGGATCCAATATGGTGTACTTAAAATTCAAAATTTAATCAATTGTTATGAATCTCAGTACTTGGGGGTTTTTGGGACTCTGATTACCAATTTTCACATAAATTCATGAAAAACTCTTCGAAGAGATATTTAGACAGCAAATTTTGCAAATTTGTTTATTTACAGCTAGTTGCTAGTTGCTGGTTGCATACATTTTTCATATATAATTTAGGGTACTAGGAACAACATGTTGTTTACCGTCGCGCGGCGTTTTGGTTTTGCTAATTTGCGGAATGTAGATGGCTGCATTAGCTGATAACATGATATAAATATACAATTATTATTTCATAGGTTGATGCCATTCGGAGTTGGATTATCTTGAGTACAGAACCGGATTGAATTATGTTGAGATTTATAATTGAGAATTGTATAGAAATAATAGCCAACTGCCGTCCAAATCGATATTCATGATTATGAATTATGACTCGAGTTCCCGAATGTCTCCGAGCCAAGCCATAAATGTCGATTTCTCCACTTCTCGAGCTCTATTCATAATTCGAATGATCATTCGATTATTAAAGGTAATCGAGTAGCCGTTATTCGATTATTGAAATCATTCGATTATGCCCAGCACTAATTTAAATAATGTGTAAGTTTATTAATTGAATAGAAACCTAGAAGAAAAATATAAACAAAAATATGAACACAGTCATGTTAAAAATTAAAAAGCGGCTCCATTTTGAGGCTGTTCTGATACTCTGATTTATGAGGATATTTAAGACGTTTTCCTGGACTATACAATTGCACCCTGAAATAATCAGACTTACGAAAATTTGTTGTTCATTTCCTGGAGTATATAGACAACGATTTTCTATTGCAGCAATATCATGTGTAAAACGGCTAATGTGGCCAACTGTTAACAAAGACCGATTGGACAAGCGAAATGGACGTAGCAGTGTGAGTGTATTGTAGGTGCCTGGTGGGGCACACCGAATGATCCTGTCCTTACGTTCGCTGGGTGTGTCTTATTCCATCTTATTTCATCCTAGTTCGCAGCCAACACTCGTATTCTTTTTCTAACTGGCCAGACTTGGCAGTATACATATGGTATATGCCCCTTTTTTATGTCTAAAACAATACATTCGGTGAAATCGTATATATCGTGTCTATAAATAATATATTTTGTCAACTGGCGGAACGTGACAGCTAATCTTTTCACAGAATGTCAGGCAACATCTTTGTGAGAATGATTGAAAGTAACTGTTCATCTAAAAGTTTATCAAAATAAATTGTACTTGATAATATAAGTAAATATTGCTCGGAATTCCAGTGTTCACTTGTTCTGCTCATGTTACACTAACTCTCTAGCCGTTAATGAGTTATCAATAACCAAAGCCGGAGGCGGCTGAGGGTGGCAGTGAAACTCTAATCGATAAATCGTTCTCTATTCAAAAAGTTTGTAGTTTTGCGCCGCAAAAACATGCTGACCATGTTATATACATACGGAATTTTAAATACAAAACGTTTCAGTGATATCACAATAAACCTCGAGGGAGTGAGTCATGTCGTTAAAAAAGCAAAAAAAAAAGCAAGAATATTTTTTTCTTAAAACGATTCCTAAGCGCCCTACGATGTATAACATTAAACAGGCTTTTTATATAATTAATTATGATTTTCAATAACATGACAATAAATTTAAATTTTTTCCTGAATTACCAGATTTTTTATCAAATTAAACCTCTTTTTACTTTTACAGGCATTTACTCTAGTCACTGAGGAATTAGAGCAAAATAATCCTAGATTCACTGCCAAAGGTACAACATTCCAATGGTTTCCTAATTTTTACTAGTGAATGATACGATGTGCGAAAAAACTAAGGGTGGACAAAAGTTTTAGTTAAAGATGATGCATCCACATTTTCAAAACAAAAATCCGTTCTGTTACACATAACTTTTTTTACGTGACGTAGCAACTATGAGAACATTTCCCTGTCAAGTGCCAGTGCTTTCAATCATCACTGAATAGTTATTTAAAAAGCCTGGTCAATGTCATATTTTCAAACATCATAGAGCGCTTAGAAAGCATTTCAGGAAAAAATCACAAAGGAATCATCCTTCAAAGTTTGTCGTGACATCATTGAAGCGCCCTGTATATGTAGAAGGTGCGGAAGACTAACTACAGTCGAACTTCTATAACTCGAACTTCTATATCTCAAAATTTTCTATAACCCGAATATGTTTCTGTGCCCTTGATATATACTTTATATATACTTTAGCAGTATTTTCAATAACTCAAACTTTCTCTAACTCGAGAGAATTTAGGAGGTTCGAAATAGAGAATATATGTTTTATCGTAACATGTCTAAATCCACCAGTAGTTATTATCGAAAACAAGGAAAGTAAATATAGTTTTTGATTAATACGTAGAAGTGTTTGGTAATTTTACAGTTAAACTGACAGTAACCTTTAATTTGTCATTATGTTACTTTTAAATCGCCTTCCCGAATCATCTATATAATCTAATTTACTTCAACTTCCAACCAACCAATTTATATGGACTTTGGTAAACCGTTCGATAAAATGGACTTGCTACTTTGTTACATAAGCTCGAAAAATCTGTATATGCTGTAATCTCCTTAGATGGATTATCTCATATGCTACAAACAGGTCACAACTATTAACTGTCCATGGTTACAAGTGGCTTCCACACAGTATCACTTTAGGTACGCCTCAAGTCAGTCACTTTAGGCATCTATTTTTTACCACATATATCCGATCACAAGTCGCCTCCAATCAGCGTAATTTCGGGTGTCTCTCCAGTCAGTCACTTTAGCCTCTATTTTTTATCATAGATGTTAACTAGCATTTAATAGATTTTATTGGTGTTTATATTCTAATAAAGTATTTACACTAATATTGACAATAATACAATTTTAATTTTACATGTAGGTATATAACGAAACAATGACAAACATCATGTTACCATACTTAACGAGAAAGGACTTCTTTTAGTTTTGAATAAATTAAAATTTAAACAATTGTTTAAGAACCATAGTTCAGTACTTGATTGGTCTTCATCAACTGCATGTATAGCATCAATTATATTTTGGGAAAAATTTGGTACACAATTATCGATATGAATAATATTAAGCTAGTTACATATACATTTATAACAAGATCTAATCGATATATGCTAGAAATAAGTAAGGGACCTACCACAGATCCTTGGGGAATACCAATATTTACAGTTTTTCCTCTGGGAATTTATTATGAGATTTAAACTTTGTGCTCTATTGAAAATAGTTTTGATCGAAACGCCATGCTAAAATCACAAAACGTTGTAATAATAACGTAATACCTAATAAAATGTCTAGCTCATAACCACATGGAGATATATTGAGTCATAATTGCCAGTCTATTCTTGTAAACAAATTATGATGGGTCTGGTGTTACTTTATAAAATAATCTTCCTACTAAAATTAACTTTCAAATACAAATTTAAACAAATTGAAACTTCTGTTTCCAAATCCAACACTCTGATCACTTTCTTACATGTAATTAAAACATAACATGCAAATATGTTTGTCTTATTCTTATTTCATTGAAAGGATTTAAAACATATAATAATTATTATCCCATTACGCATTATAATTAATATCATTAAAATAATATTTAGGTTTATGCCTATATTTTAATTTATAATTAGTGGATACTGTTTAAGTTTTTTCCTGTTTGTATCCCAAATATGCACAAATAAAATAAAAATAAATCGTAATTTCTCCAAATTTTGCGTGTGACCATAAAGTAATTCTAAATATCCCTCCACCAAAATACATATATATCATTTTTTAAACACCGGATGAAAAGGATACCATTAATATTATCTTCAGTATACGCACGATCTTTCTTTCACAAAGAAATTGTGTAATTTATTTGATTCTTCACATTTAAAGTTAAAGATGCACAAGAAAATTGTACGTAATCGGCTACGACATTTCTCCAACGACCAGTTAGAGAATATTGAGACCCGTCTAAGGGGTTCTATTGTGCACCGTCTGCTTTCGAGAGACGTGCAGTTTGTTCTCAGAAATATTTTCCCTATTTACTGCTACAAAGTATTTTAACGACAATTTATTTATCTTTTAGTATTTGCGATACCAATTATTTTTCCAAAAAAAACTTGCATATTTTCTTCAAAAAAATCATGTGCATTGTAGAACATACCATACTAAAGCAATTAATAATTCAGAAATGTTACATCACGAAATTTGAATTTCATTTTTAATTTTTTCTCAGTTCAAGGATTTGCGTTAGCGATTTTTTAATTGAAGAGATACATTTTCGAAGTATTTTCAAAGAAAAAATTGAATGAAATGTATTTTCATTTTAAAATAAAGAAAAAAATCATTAAGGGGACTCTTCGGATACGGTCAAAAATAAAATATACAGGGTGGAGCAATGGTGCGTCCGACTTCAATATGTCGAGTTCTATGAGAGCTAGAAACTTAGTTTACAAATAGCCATAGGAATGTACATACAAAAAAATGTACGTTTTTCAATCACACATCACATTGTCCAAAAATATACAGGTACATTTGAAATAGTTGAGGAAATTCAATTCAAAAAGTTGTATATTTAAAAATCCTTTTTGGCCACCCTGTATACTTTTAGGAAGTGAAAATGGCTGAGTGTCATTACACAGATGACTCATAACTGGTAATAACATATTTTTTCTTAAAATCGATAGTTGTGATTGTAGTGATATTTTTAATATACACGTGTAAATGGTATAATTTCAACAAAAAAAGCATTCCATCCAAGTGGTTGGGAGAATGTCAATAATAATAGAGGAGTGAAAGGAGGCCACAAAGAGGTTTCAAAAAATGTTCTGATATACATGGTATTTTATTTAAAAAAAATTTTACTTGACCCTATAAAATCGACTTGGCTCGCCTTGTATATACAAGACAATTTCCGGTTATAGACTTTTTCGTCTAGTTTATTTATGTTTTTCAATTTACTGAACAATAACTGCAAAATTCAGCAATAAAAATTAAGAGGTTTCAAAAAATTTTCTGATATACATGGCATACCATTTAAAAAAATGTTAGTTGACCCTGTAGAATCGTCTTGGCTCACCCAGTAAAGTCGAAAATAATTTCCGGTTATAGACTTTTTTGTCTAGTTTATTTATGTTTCTAACTCAAGTTTCTGGCTATCATAGAACTCGACATATCGAAGTCGGACGCACTATTGCCCCACCCTGTATAGATATATCAGCAATGTAATTTGGTGTCGGTAGAGGTTCGGGTCTCGACGTTCTTATGACTAACATGGTTACTGTTTTGAAAAAAAAAAAGTTTTTTTTCGATTGACAAGCGTTCAATATACAACCCTCAGGAGGCACTTTTTTGAAAATTCGAAAATCATCCAAAATCACGTTATTTTCGGATTATTTTTTTTGGTACTTTTCGTGAAAAATTGGCTTCCTGAGGATAGTCCTTTGAACATTGTTCTATTAAGAAAAATTTTTCTTAATCCATTTAGCTTGCCTTCCAGGCGTCGAGAGCTTAACGCACTCAAATGGATAATTTTTCAAGGCGGTCAGTCCTCTTAAATGGAAAAACACTCGGATCGGTCCATTGATTTTTTGAAAGAGCATATTTGATATTTGAATAGGTTGGAACCTTGATGTGATTACACTAACCCTGAAGTAGCAAACACTATTACACTCATTTCGTTAACCAAGTTAGCATCATCTGGAAATGATTAATACTGCTCGTCTGCGGATGATGCCAAACTTCAAAACCGTCTTGACAAGTAATCTCAATCTCCAAAAATATATAAAGAAAAAAATGGAAACAGTTTCAGTTCATTTGAAAGTATATGAACATTCGGTAAATCTGAAGAAACAATATAATTTCCGTCCAAACCGGAAGTATAACACTTATCCTGAATAAGTTGCCATAGCTGATCTCTAGCTTGAATTTCATTAGCATACATTTTCTTTCTTAAATACACCCAGGCGTGAGGTCAGGCGATCATAGAATCCCCTATATGGGCACTTCTACTAATTCAACTTTCTGGAAAGGGTTTATTTGAAAACTCACAGAGGTCTCTACAAAAATGTGGAGGTGCAACGTCGAGCATAAAGTGTTTTATTTAGTGAGTACTTCACCTAAAAATTCAGGCAATATTTGGTGCAAGAATTTCAAAAAATTAACTCCAGTTAGGGAGTTCAAATATTTTACTCGACCACACGTTTATTGAAAACTCTTCCTGAAAACGTCTTATTTCGAGTCTTATTCTAACAAATTTTGGGTTTTCATCGGACAACACATTGTTATAGTAGGAGAGCTGGTGAACGTTTTAGTCAAAGTATTTTCTATTGGTTGAAATTGTATGGCTTAGTATTTTTTTCATACCTGAAAATGGTATCAAGAAACTGGCTGGGAAACCCCCCTAAAGTTGCAATAAAAACGAGGTAAATAAAAATGAGGTTTACCGCTTGAAATTTTAGTATCTTCTATTTTATACCATTTTAAATAATAAAAAAAAATACAGGCGTATTGGTTGAGCATAATGTATTGCCAGGCGATTGCAAAGTTGCATTATTAAGAGTTATGTTAAAAATGTTTTGTACCACCTGTAATTTTTACAGCAAATTTTTAATGCTATGAAAAGAAAAAAATGTTGAAGGCCAGGCTAATCTGGCAGACTTAACAGCATAAAAAGTGGTAGAGTAATAATTATGTTGAGAGCGACGGAGAGAACATTATGTAGATTATGGCAGTGTTGAAAGAAAATTATTTTATAGGCCAACTAGATATTTCATGTATTGACTCATAGGTAGAAATAAAAAAAAATAACTTCAAAACAGTATGTTCTCTTATAAAAATACAGAATACCTTATTGCTGTAAAATCAAAATCCGTTATTATTATATTAAAAACGTAGTGCTTTACCTTTTTGGTAAAAAAAAAGGGCCGAGGACCAAAGTTGTAAGTCACTGGTCATTTGGATTGAATTGAAATTTTGTACAGTAATAGATTTCAGGATCGATAAGAGTTGTGTTAAATTTGATAAAAAATTGGGTCATTAGTTTCAGAGATACAGATAGAAGTTTTCATTTCAGACTTTAACCAAATGTTTTGGGACACATGTCTATTAAGCAAAGTAACCTTATTGTTACGCCACTGGACTGTGTAGACTGGTTAGATGAGACTGGAATTGAACGCGAACGGCCGGGAATATTCTCGAATGCCCTAGACCGTGTGAATGGATGTATAAATAAGACACACAGTGGGCCGAGAATCAATCTTAAGTTGAACGTGAACGAGTAAAGAAGAAATAAGAAAGAGACTTATAAGTGTTCAATTGTGATTATAGTTAAGACAGTAATTAATCTATTGTTGTTAATTGTTAATTAGTAAATAAAGTAGTGAGTAAGTGTTACCTGGACTTTCAATCAACGAATCTACGAGTATAGGTGTTTGTGAGGATAGCAAACACGTAACATTATTTTTTTCGAGTAGAATACGTTGGTAAAATATGGCCTAGGCTTTCCGGGACGCCCTGTATACCGAATTTCTCTTAAATGTAGTGAATCGGATTTCTTGAGGATATAGTATCATGGTCGAGCGGTAAGGATACTTGCCTCTCACCCTGAATTCCCGGGTTCGATCCCCGGTCGAGAGGATAGGATTTTTTCTAGATCAGAAATTAAAACTGGCATATTAGGATATTGGGTGTGCTTCCATTGTCTCTAAATGTGTAGCACTTTTCCGCACAAGGTACCTTCAGGAATACAGGGGGTTGTATTACTAGTGGTGCTTAATTAAAAAAATATATAATAAAAAAATTACTATAACCATCGGTTTTAAATTTTTTTTCTAGCTCAAACATAAAGCCAGGAAAACTAATTTGTATTTAAAAATACAAATACGAATTTAGACCATAAATTACGTTGATGATCGTTCCCAATGACACCCATCAAGTACTAGCAATGTCGTTTAGGCATTTATACCGGTGGGACATCACCCTATAAAAGTCTTTTTTTATACAAAACTTTTGTAATTTATCACTCGATTTAGATAAACCTTAAAGCAATCTGAAGTATATGGGAAATTATTGGATCATCTATTGAGTTTATAAATGATTTGGGATATAACACTTTAATTGGATTAAAAAATCTAATTTTCTCTCATATCATACGCCAGACATCAATGAGGTATTAAATTTAATATTAAAGTTAGGTGGGATATTACGTTACACCGCACTGGTGTGGTATAACGTGTATGCCAACGCGTGTAGTATTTTACGGTTTGTGTGGGAAAGAAATGATGCGTAAATGTGTTTTACAGTTTTCGCCTCTTATCAAGGTATCGTTTCGAAATGAGAAATAAAAATCGACAGCAGAATGATCAATCATCCCGAAAAGCTCTAATGTCGTTTATAAATATTTTTACAGCCTGTTTTTAAAAGCTATCTGAAGTTTTAATCTGCAGCCCTGAGAAATACAGAAATATATGTCTATTGTACACGAGAAAAGTCATAATAAAAGACCGCATATTAGGTAGTCATTCCAGTTACGGACTTGTGAAAAACTCTCGTACAACTAATAAAATGAGAATAAATATTGTGGAATACAGTGGTACACGATTTTCTTAGGAATTATTAACCTTCTCTCATGTTATTTTATTGTATTTTATTAATTACTTGCAAAATGCAACACAATTATGTCCTCGAGTATTTAATTGAAACAGTGCAAAAACAAAAAACTACATTTCAAATGTAGGAGCCGTCATGCTACAAACATAAGCAGTATTACAATATTTTAAAAGTAGAATATAAATTACTGAAAAAGTCTAAAATAAATTTTCCTTAATTAAACCCATAGAATTACATAAAATTAAATAACAAAGCACTAAATTAAATGTAAGTTTTGTACGATCATAAAAGGTTTGTTATAAATTGAAAACAACTATAACATAACGCAGTTCAAATAAATAAACAAGCAGACGTACAAGACAGAACCGCCACCACCTACATACATCGCAATTGAAGACACGTGTGAGCTTGCGACCCCGACAATCAGCAGTTTGCAATAACAGTAACATAAATAAAAAAAGGTCGCGACGGGTTACTTCGCGAAATACCGTGGACCGGTGGGTACAAAACAACACGGAACTAGAGTTTAATGGCATAGAACTTTATTTCAAATACTGTAAAAACGTTATCTTGTGTTCACGAAGATAGAACATTTTAAAAATACGCTGCAGTTACGTCTGTAGACATAGAACGGTCATTTTCAGACTACAAATGGATTCTTCTCAAGTTTAAGTTATCAGAAACTTTTTTTTTATAATGCTCGTTTAGAAATTTTCTATCAATCTGTCAAGCTGAATTTTTGATTTTTAGCTAAAATTTTTTATAATTTTGTTATAGAATTGAATTTTTACTAAAAAATATAGTTTTTTTTTTAAATCAGTCTATAGGTCACACATATATAATAGTTTCACACAATTTTTATTTAAATCTTTACTTTACAAATACATAATTGATCTACCAAACTAGATTTTCTTTTCCTTTTTTTTTATTCTTGACAGCTGCCAAATTTTTTAGTAAAAATTTAATTTTAGATCAAAATTATAAAAAATTAAAGCTAAAAATCAAAATCTTGCATGACAGATTGATAGAGAATTTCAAAACGAACATTAAAAAATTCTGATAACTTGAAGACATGTAGACTGATTTGAGTGGCACAGTGGGGCCTCATCCCACTGTGCGCCGGAAGCTAACTGCAAATCATTTAGAACAATTATTCATCTTCACATCTAATTTCGTACATTACAAAATCACCCGTCAAAAGTATAAGGTAATCTATTGTCTATTTCATATTGTTAATAATTTTTGCACATGAAAATATTGATGTTTTATAAGAAAACATTAACAAGCTTGGAATATTGAATAAACTTTTCTTAGCGACGATTAAAGTAGTATGCCGATTTAAACTAGAAAATGAAGTCCCAGTATGGCTTAAAATAGAAACGGATTTATAGCAGAGAAGTTAGCGAGATATGCTGAGTTGAATGATAGGGGTAATATTTTCTATAAATCAGTGCAGGTCCTGACATACTTACCTGGATACAATCAACATAATTATTATCAAACAAATAAAAAAATATATATCTTTTATTCCGGAGAGCAGAAATAGTCCGAATAGAGTCGCAAACTTAGATCAAAATCTTACAAGTAGACAAAAAAATTCGAGAGACTACAAAACTTCGCACAGCTGGGATCCTCACAGAAGAAATAAAAAGGATAATACGTTCGTAATATAAACGTACCTTGGAAGACAAAAATAAACATGTATAAGATTTTAATTGTTCCCGTACTAACGTGTGGATCTGAAACGTTGATCTTACGCAAAATAAATAAACAAGTACTGAAAAATTCTCTGAAAGATATTTGGGGTCTCTCTGTTAAACTTAAGTGAGGAGATATAAACAATCACGAACTTTATACAAAGTATGCAGCTACTACCAAATAAAAATCGAACACACAAGGGTGGCGGGACACATAGTTTGAGGCGAACAACAACCTTACCTCTAAATCTGTGGGTAGAAGAAAATAAGGTCGACCTAGACTGGGGTGAAAGAACGGATTATGCTAAAGAGAGGAACTTGTGGAGAATAGAATATTTTACCTCATATTCAAAATAATATACAACAAGGTTTGAGGGTAATTTCCACATAAAATAACAAATACTATTTATCTACATTGACTGGTGTCTGCATTTAATGTAGATAAATAGTATTTGTTATTTTATGTCTAAATTACCCACAAACCTTTTTGTTGTAAATTATAGTGTGGACACGAAAAAATTGAGTTTAATTAAAAATAATAAAGATTATTAATTAAATAATGTTTTTTTATAGTGCTGAGACATGAATGAGTAACATTTTTTCTAGGGTAAACTAGAACTATGTTTGATTCTGTTTGATTGATTCTTTAATGATATATTTCAATCCACTGTGATTTTTAATTAAATGCAGATTATTTTTCTCGGCGAATATTATTAAAATAAGAAGTTTATGGCACAGTACTTACACATTATCTTTTTTATAATCCAATATTCAGCGTGGCAAGTAGCCGGGAAAGCAGTTGTTTAAAAATCATGTATTTTATGCTTGTTTGTGATAAGTAGACGAAATAATATCTATCAGTAAACTAACTGGTATTATACGAGACAAAATAAGTATATCTAACCCAATTATCATATCTCACTTTTGTTTTTGACTATGATATTTTGGATGGTTCCCAGAAACATTAAACACAAATACAAAAAGATTATAACCTTTATTGGTTATTTAAAAAATATTCAAGATTCCCAGCGCTTACATTTATATAAACAGTAATCCTACGCAAAAAATCAAATTGTGCATTTATTAATACTTCTTCATTTTGAAGAAAACTAAACAGTGTTTAGAATCCTTGCCCAGAGTTGTGTTTTATTGTCGATTTTTTACTTACATACTTTTTGTTCGATCTTCCCAACAACAGAAACCACAAGGGTTCATGTCTGGTGAACCTGGTTGCCACTTAATGTGAGCATATTGTCCTTGACCAATCAATCTGGCTGGGTTTTCTTCATTTAAACATTACTTCACGTGCAAAATGAGGTTGTACACCATCATGCATGAACCACGTATCTCGGCTAAGATATGCGACAAATCTTCAATTAAATCGAGGATATCATTTCGAAGGACATTTAAATAACTTACCTCTAAAATGATCTGGAAACCTAAATGTCTCAGTCACAAAATCCTTTTGGCGCAGATGTTAATACTCAAAGAAGGTGAGAAGTAATATACAATATTTACTCTTGTGATCGCTAGTTAAATGTACATGTGTGTGTTAGTGTTATATTCATCAATACTTTCAGCCCTCTTTGTATTAATTTCGGATGTTACCGACCTCGTCAAAATAACTGGTACATAATAGTTCTACAACATTGTATGAGTTTTTTTTTATACTAGTACCAACTCATCTACGAAATGAAAATATTAAATTTATTTGTCTTCTAAAATCTAAATTATAAACTCAATCTAATCTGTTTTCTTATTAATCGGTTTTGCAAGTATCCAAAATCCGGTTTTCGGATAACCGATTGACCGGTTTTCGGATAATCGATTAACCGGGTTTTTGGACACCCGAATAGTCGATTATTCGGATAATCGATATCCGAGTAACCGATTATTCGAAATCCCGTTACCCGATTAAGCGATTTTGATCTATACTTGGATACCTGATTTTAACCGAAACCGGTTTTTGAGGAAACCGATTAACCGGTTTCACTTTTCCGGTTTTTGCCAGCACTAGTATTTAATGTTGTATTTCTTCTACCTAGGTCGGTTTCGCAGTGGACTAGCGCGTTAAATGACAAGCGTAGCTGGTTCGCTGTCTAGCAGATTAAAATTCCGATTTCGTTCTTGACAAAATCAAAGGGAATGATTGTGCATCCGCGTTTTTCAACCCCCGTCCGTGCAGTCCCGTTATTGAATTTGGGGGTTGTATATTTTATGTGGTGGTCTGTTTTTTCTATTATTGGAAAAGTTTTTTTTGTTGATAACTTCCTTAATATTACATCAAATACACAAGGATTATATATTTTTGAAATCAAAAAATATAAAATAAAATAAATCTGAAATATGTAAAAATATATAGGTAGGATATTTCATTAACGAAAAACACATTTTTTTACACACCTACTGCATATTTTTAGATACAGATTTTTAATTTTTAATTGTCTTACAAACTAAGACAGTGATAATAAGTACGGTAATTATTTAGAATACAATAAGATGCTTAAATTTTCCTGAAAATTTTTCTACCCCCCTCCCCCCAAATAAGGTGCGCTGAACACGAATATGAAGTTTTTTTTTCGACGGAGACAAGCCGTTCATGAGAAAAAAAATAAAAAAAAATTGCGTTTTCACTCACATCTGTCACTTTTTATTGTGATATATTTAACACTTCCTGTTACTAATTGTACCATTTTAATGCTTAGAAGACGATGTTACTTTTATCTTGTACAGAAATATAATGTTTTACACATTAAAAACCATGTTTTAAATACGAAAATGAATGAAAAATGCTGTAAAATCATTCATAGTCACGAAGTTAGGTGCGATTCTATTCTGTTGTGTCTAAAGATACGACATTGTATAACTAGCGTTCAGTTTAGAACCAGATCGGATCACTTTTAGGGTAAGTTGCTCATGTAGTCGATAACGTAATTAAAGAAATGGATTATATCTTTAAATATATTATTGTTCAGCAAGGACCAACGAGAAGATATACATAAGCAATTATCTTTGCCAGGAAAGGAGAGGAACAGGTATTAGGTTAGGTTAGGTTGTATTATTGCACAAATCTACACATCATCATTGCACATTATCATATCTTGTACGAACATCCCTAACTACCCTTAAATAAATTAATAAGATTGCATTCTTCAATAACATTAAGAAGTATTCCTTGCCCTATAAATTTTAGGTGGAAAAGGGTAAGTTTTAAATAGGGTGCCTTTTACATTGGATTATGGTTACAATAACCCCTTATAATGAAACCATCCTTTCGTCATATTAAAATTATTTGCTAAACCAACCCATTTTATTGTAACCATAATCGTATGTAAAAAGCACCCTATTTAACACCCTCTTCCACCCAAAATTTTTAGGGCAAGGAATAATTCTTAATGTTATTGAAGAATGCAATCTTATTAACTTATTTAAGGGTAGTAGGAATGTTTGCACAGGATGACAATGTGCAATGAACATTTGATGATGTGTAGAGTGTATCGGTATAATTGGTTTGTGGTATCTCACAGGGGCACTTTAGACACTAGAAGATCTGAAACGCGTCGCTAATTTCACATACATTTTAGTTGCATTTTTATGATGTAATGGCGTTATCCCAAATACAAAGCTTTTTATAAGGAAAAAAATTGTTATTATAATAAAAGACGTATACTATACTCCAAACCGTTCAGAGTGTTATTGGGGTGAGGGAAATATTACAAATCGTTAGATATATCCAGTGTAAAAAAGTGACAGATGTGTGTGAAAGTGCAAAAAAAAATTTTTTTTTCTCCATAACAGCTTGTCTCCGGCGAAAAAAAACTTCATATTCGTGTTCAGCGTACCTAATTTGGGGGGGGGGGGGGTAGAAAAATGGTCAGGAAAATTTAAGCATCTTATCGTATTCTAAATAATTACCATAAGTACATTGAACACTTTGTGATAGCCAAAAAATAGTTTACATTAATACAAAATTCGAACCACGTGCTTCTGAATTAAAATATATTTAGTTGCCAAAAAAAAAACTACATTTTTTAGATGGTGACTAGGCATGACACAACGTTACCTTTCTTATAAAGAAAAAATATATTTGTGTGAGAATTTATGCCAGGTTCTTTTCCAGTCCTGCTTCTCTAACCTAAATATATTTTAAATTGTCGTGAAACTTCAGGAGTCATTGCACGGTGTACTAGCTTTCAGAATAATAACAATGAGCCGGAGTTTTCATCTCTGGTAATATTTACTAACTCTCTTGGTCATTTCCATAAAGCAGCTCAAATCCCACAAGCTGATTATGCTTAATTCTTTCAACTGTTTTTCCGCTGCCGTTAATTAAGAAACATGGGTTTTTATTTTACTCTCAGTTAGTCGTTTGATTTGAAAACTCCTTTTCTATTAATTATAATTAATTTTGAACAACATTTGTATTCAGTCAGACTAATAGAACAGAATGATATTCCAAATAAACTTTCCACTAATGAGACGATCTTATCTTTCTCGGATCTGTCACAGAGACAGCTGTGCCCCACTTTATCATTAGCTTGAGCAATTTATGGAATATTTAATCTAAGCGACATTTCTCTACAAGGAATATATTACCACTTTCCTGTTAAGAATTATTTTAATCATAGCCATAATTATAAAATAACAGTAATAAAAAAGGTATTACGTATACCTCAAAAGAAAAGAGCATTTGTGAGGTACTGGTAATTTCATTCCAGATTAAATGAGCCAATCTGCTCAGCCATTTTAAAAATGGCTGAGCAAAAAAATTAAAGAAATATGTGTCTATTCGGTGTCACTCACTAATATTTGGAGGACAATATTAGACAGTTTTAAATTATTGTTCATTTATACAGGGTGTTTCAGGATTAACTGGACTAACTTAAAATCTGAATTCAGGACTGCGAAATAAGACAAATGGAGGTATGTCTGGAAGTTAGTACAGTATACGGTATTCCCCTCTATAGTAAGTTCTGGATAATTTGTTAAAATACAGTATGATTACTACACGTATGGAACACGACGAGACATTATCAACCCATAAGAATGTATCTCGAGTTGAAGTAAACTAGACTCGGCTAGATAACTTTTAGATAACTGTATCTCCGAGCAATTGATTGGCAAAAAAGTTCTGTGGAGTTGCCAGGCAGATCGTTTGATTTATCAAGTCTTGATATTTTGGTTTGAGGGCTAGAAATTAAGATTCTCCAACTATTAACTACAGCTGCTTACTGCAGATATGTTTGAAAATTTCAGTTGATATATTTTGAATATCGATTATTTCATTGTATGGAAGTAAACGGTTCTAATTTTGAACTTGAAATGAAATAATTTAAAATGTAATCGAATTTCTCAATTGTATACAATTCATTTATAAAAAAAGAATCGAAATTAAAAAAAAAATCCCATTTTTCGTTTTAGGAAAATTGTTGTGAAGATAGGGCAAGCCGTTGCATGTACGAATTGTATGTCAGAATATGTCTACTAGGGCGGAGCAAATAATTTCTTTATAAATTACAAATACATGGGTTCGGAATAGTTGCCACTTTAGGTCAATATAAACCACAACAAATTTCAGCCGTGTGTGATTTCATCTTCAGGTTCCTAGACGAGGAGAATGTTCGTTTTTTCAGGAATATTTCTATTTTTAATATTTTATTATATAAATAATAATTAACTTTGTAGTTTACCAGTGCCTGGGGTTGTAATAGATGCCATTTTGTGTCAACAGTAACGTCAAAAAAATCTCAGCCATATGCGACTTCATCTTCAGCGTCTTAGAAGCCAGTTCGATTCAACAATTTAAGAAAAAAATTTCATTTTACTTTTATCACGTGAAACATTCTTAAACCTTACGTATGGTCAGAAATCTCCTATCATCTCGATTAAGCTCTTAATATTTACCCCCTCAGCGTTGCTTAGTTCCGAATTGGAACGATTTCATGCGATTAACTTACTAGTGGTCGGTGATTGCATAAATTCGAATTAGGCGTTACTATATGCCGTCACAGTTAGCAGAAAGGCAACCTGGAAAGATTTCCAATTCCAGGTTGTTAACTATAGCCAACAGGATATTAAGACTCTATGTTGCAACTCAAAATGTATCAAAAACATTGAGGATATTGGTTGAGTACGTAGTCAAAGTATATGCGACTAAACTCGGTCTGTTAATAGTAGACAGTAATTTGGTGGACCAGGGGTCTACTAGAATCTACAAAAAATTTTTCAGGCATGGCAAAACCATATATACTTGAAAGTAACTCAAGTACTTCAAGATTATATGATTTTGTTATGCCTAAAAAAAGTTGCTATACACTCCAATAGACCTCTAATTGGCCAAATTACTTTCTACTATTAACGGACTGAGTATCGTTGGTTTTCAATTAAATGTCAATCATCGTGCAAATACTTATTTCACATTAATGAATCATCTCGGTACTTAACGGTACCAAATAAGTTCAAACAGATAGTAGATAAAGTTATTCAACTCAATAATTATATCGCTCATACGGAAAACCTTCTGTTAGCTCTACGTCGCATACTTAAATGCGGAAAATCACGCCCTATGAAGAATTATAAATTTTGAAGCCAAAGAGTATATTGACTTAATTGATTGGCAGTCCATTATTATAACCAGGCCTTCTTTACCCAAGGTTATGTGACACAATCCTTCAAGAGATGATTTTGGAAGTACCGAATGATATTGACATATTAAAATTTCCATGTCACCCTCATGCCGGAAAATGGCATATAAAGATAGTGACTGGCATGTCCTTTAGTTTGTGGACCTATTGAAAGGGATGAATTGATACGTGCTAGAATTTCTTTAAGACAAAATCTATCCAAAATTGAGACCAAAAGATACCTTTGTGAATGAACCATAAACCTAAAATGGATATAAGAGTATCCAAGTGCTAAATTTCTCTCAACTGATTTTGACATTTAAAATTTTGCTTTTTCTTGTCACTGTGAGATTGACATCTATACTAAATCTCATTAGGCTGGTTCTAGTTTTTTAATAGATGATTTATTATTATCATTATTATTATTACTATTTTTAACCAAAGAATAAGGTAATGAATGGGTGGAAACGAGATGGAACCCGACTTGTATCCGCTACAAAAAAAAAAACAGCATACTAAAATTGCAAAAAAAAGTTGTTTTTTTATTTTTAAATTTTCACTGTTTCAAATTCATCTAGGAACCTGAAGATCAGTTTACTCAAGACAGTGAAAGACACCAAACTCGCACCCAGTCCAAATAAGAATCGAAATTTCAAAAATATCCTGTATTCATTTGCTCCGCCCTATATGTCTACGTCTCTTTCAGTTTCTTTCAAAACTGTTTTATTAAAAGGTTAATCAGAATGAGGGTTTCGTTGGGGTGGTCCGTACTAAATGCACTATGTAGTTTAAAAATTTAAATTAATTAATACCATAAATCACTTTCTGCTGACTGCAAAAGTGTTTTCAGTTGGAATATATTCTTGTCTGAAAGTCAATTTATTTAAAAACGAAGCAAATCTGGGACAATGTCGCGATGTACGAATAAATTAATCCGGCGACAAAAAAGAAAAGAACAACTTAAACATAATATTCCGCGATCATTTCCGCTATCTTGGAATCTGCCATAAAATAAAACTGCAGTGCACTGCAGACAGCGGAGTGCAATGTATAGTTTTGTTTGTCTTTTGAAATCCTCTTAAAGAAATATGACTGAAAGTTAATAGAATTACAAATAAGTTTGCTCGATTTTTGTGTATCAGATTTTAGATTTCCAAGTATTGCATTTATCATAAACTAAATCTATCTTCAAATGTGAATAAAAATAATAATGATTTTAAAAAATCTGACATATTTTTCTTCGTATTTATGCCTTACTAGGAAATAAATAAATAATAATTATTTGATTTAACAAAAGCATTTTTTCAAACCTAGCATAATAATTATAATAACAAATACCTATAGATTTTTATGTTTCATACTAACATTCTTATCTGAATGTGCTAGTATAAAAGTTTTAAGCATATAATGAATCAAAAACAGCATTTCCAATACATTTTATCATAGAAACTATTGAACAACTACTCAGTCTAGGAGCAAGAACTGCATTGAATTAAATAACAGTGTTCTTAGTGTTGACGCAAAAAAATATTGATGTGGAAAACATATTAACTCACCAAAAAGGAAAATTTTTACTAAAGAAATGATTTCCTCCAGTTACAATATAAAAAACGAAAACCCATAGTCCGATATATATCTACATTCATTCTTCTGAACTCCTAAAGGGGATAGTCCGCCTGTAAATTATTTATAAAAATATTTAAATTAGATCATTCACAATATGAACGTTTGTTATATTTTTTTTGACATTTTAAATTGAAAAATAATATCTAGATTAATTATTGGTAATTATAATGACATTCATGATATCTAAGTCAAATATAAGCAATTACAGACTTTCTCTTTTGTGTAATTTTTCTAAAGTTGTTGAAATCATTTAATA
This sequence comes from Rhamnusium bicolor, assembly GCA_029963845.1. Lineage (NCBI taxonomy): Eukaryota > Metazoa > Arthropoda > Insecta > Coleoptera > Cerambycidae > Rhamnusium > Rhamnusium bicolor. The sequence goes on from JANEYF010003802.1 coordinate 533,983, forward strand.
CAATCGCATCTATATGGCCACTAAAAATATATTATCAGTAGATCAACATAACTATGTATCTAACATATCAAGTTCGTAGTAGAACTTGGTAATATTCAGTCAAATAGTTTCTAATATTCTAGATGAACGAGGACACGTAGACGCTTTGTATACCGATTTTACCAAAGCCTTTGATCGCATCGGCCATCAGTTATTCTTACAGAAATTAACAAAGTATGGATTTAATTTAATTCTATTAAATTACTTTCAAACATATTTAACAGTCAGACAACAATTTATATTTTACAATGGATATAAATCATTAATATACTTAGCGACTTCCGGAGTGCCGCAAGGTTCTAACCTTGGGCCTTGGGCCCCTATTTTTACTATTTATTGACGATTTATGCACTGAATTGAAGTGCGACAAATTAATCTTTGCAGATGATTTAAAAATCTTTAAGAGCATAAACTCCGTAAACGATTGTATGCATCTTCGAGAAACCCTTAATATAATCAGCAAGTGGTGCAGCCTGAACAAAGTTGATATCAATGCTGCTAAATGTAAAGTAGTGTCTTACACAAAAAAGAAAAATTGCTTTAATTACAACTACAGCATTAGTGACACTGTTTTAGAGCGCATACAAACAATTAAAGATTTAGGTACATATTTTGATTCTGAACTGAGTTTTGTCGAACATATACATATCAAATCTAAAAGGGCAACCAAAATTTATCATAAGAAACTGTAAATCATTTACTAATTTAAATTGTTTAAAATCATATTATTCTTATGTACGATCAAAACTTGAGTACGGATCCATAATCTGGAACCATTACTATTTAGTTCACAAAGGCGTGTTAGAGCAAGTTCAAAGAGAATTTTTAAAATGTTTATCATTTAAGGATACAGGAATATATCCTGAGAGCGGTATAGATAACAATTATCTTCTAAGCACATTTCATTTTGAATGTTTACAGTATCGGCGAATGTTACTTTTTCTATTCAAATTATTACATAATAAAATTGACTGTCCTCAAATTTTTTCACAAATTAGTTTTTCACTCCAAGAATTCATTCTCAACATTATCCTACATTTTACACTAATCGAGCCAATACCAATATGTTGCTAAAATCACCAATACTTTGTATGTGCTATTATTTTTACAAATTAAGTCAACATTGTGATATAAACCTTTGCATACTAAATCAACTGGTCAAATATGCTAAGCTTTTAGTATATAATTTTAACTTACTGTTTCCTTTATTGATTGTTTTTTTCGTGTTATGTAGATATACTTTTTTTCTTATCGTTATTTATATTATTTTATTTTTCAATAATTAGTTCTTATTTTGTTTTTCTTAAGTAGTACTATCTCACTATCTTTTATTCAAATTTATTCTCAGTCCTTTCAATAACATTTATTGTAACTTTATCTTTAATATAAAGATTTGTTACTAAATATTATAAAATGTTCTGTAGTATCTAAGAGCATTTTAGATTGTCCTGTAATTGGGTGTTACCTGTTGGGCAAATAAAGCATATTATTATTATTATCTAGCCTAGCCTAACCGAAATACGCCCATTTTTTTCATATATTTCAATAATCTGACATATTATTGCTTCGTATTTTATGCGTTTCTAGGAAAAAAAAATAGAAATGAATAATAATGATAATGAAACAAGAATGATTCTAGTAGTTCATTTAGTTTAATATCCAAAGTGATACTTCTAGGTGTAAATAAAAAGTCATTGTCTAAATTTGTGTGTCAAAAGAGACATCCGTTGAATATAATTTTTGAATAAGTTTCTGTTTCATATCTTATACCTTAAAATTAATACTAAAATGCTAATAAAAAAATTTTACTTTTCAAAACAAAGAAAAAGGTTTCTGTCTTCATTATTAATGAACTGGTTAGAGCAATATTAGTAAATTGTTCTTGAAGTCAAGCATAATATTCTCTTTGTATGTAGGCCAAGTGAATTAGATACATGTCGACCATAAAGCAGAAATAATGTTGCAATAAATCATACCTCACGATTCGGTGATGTTAGTGACCACTTACAACACGGAACTCATATCTCGATCTCACTAGCTTCCAACTCTTCGAGAAAAGCTAAAAGCTTTCTGACGTGGGTTTTTCTACAAAACACCATATACTAGCCGTTTCTCACTATTCGTATTATTTTTACACTTTTTAATTTCCAAGCTTTCCAATGTATTCAGCTGTCTAGTATTTGTTACATTTCTAACTAATTTTAAATTGCTGCTATCTATTTTACCATATTTTAGTTGAGCCATATGCTCCTTGATTCTAGGTTGAATTGATCGTCCAGTCTGTCTAACATACTTTTGATTATACTCTTTGCAGCTACTTCCGTTTCTCTCAATATTGTTTTTCGGATTGCCTAAAAGTCATTGTAGTCTATTTTCCGATGAATGAACCACTCTCATACCTATATCTTTAAAAATCGAGGATTGTATGGAATCGATACAAATTTCGGATTTTCTCTTCCATTTTGAAAGGTCGCAAAAATGTCATCCACATGCTTAAGCCAAACTCTGGAGAATCAATTATTCGAATTCTTTTTTTACGTCTGTTTCGAATCTGTTCATGAAGAGACTGGCTTTGAATGGTGACAAAGAGTTACCTGTTGCTGTTCCTCCATGTTGTTCGAAGAAATTATTATTGAATCGAAAGCAATTTTGTTCCATGCAAAGATTAGTCAGTTGAAGATATTCTTTTACTTCATCTTGATTAAGATTGTTTGATTCGACTAGATCCTTAAGGTAGTCCAAGGGCTGTGGTATAGGAACACTTGGAAACAATGGACAAATGTCAAAAGAGATAAAAATTTCACCTTCTTGCAACTGAATATTTTTTATTTTATTAATGAAATTATTGGAATTAATCACAGAGAAATTGGGTGGTGCAATAGGTAAGCTTTCGACCTTCTCTGTTGGACCATTTTGATAAGTGGTAAGTCGACGATCCAATTGTTGAAACAATAGAACATACCGACTTTTCAGGTTTATGTATCTTAGGCAAGCAGTACCCTTCGTTAGGTACATGTAACCTCTTATTTAAAGCTAGAATAATAAGGTTATTGCAGGATTTAAGCACATTTCTTACTTCAGTAATCATTTCATTTTCATAATAGTTCTCTTTATCTAAAATAACAAGCGTATTGCCCTTATCAGCTTTTAAATAAAAACAATTTTTTCACGCAACTGTTTGATAATTTTCTTATCCTTTATGGATTTTGACTTTCTATTTATTTACTTTAGTGACAATGTTTGTTGAGATTTGATTTCTGCTAGCTTCTGTGACAAATCGTTTAGAGGAATCAGGAACGCATTGAATTAAACTTACAACACTTGCAAGAATCTCATCTAAAATGCCTTCAGAGGCAGGTAGAGCAAAATTTAATCCCTTGTTAAGGAGATCAATTTCTTCTTTATAAAATTACTTTGTGAGGAATGATGTTCCTCTGAAACTCACGCCATGATCATGTTCTGAATTACTGAACTGATAGGTGAGCCTTTTGTCAAGTCCATGCTTTGCAAACATTGTAAATGTATCTGAAATGTATGAAGATTTTGGAATTTTAATTTGAACACAATTTGGAAAAAGTGAACGGAAATACTGAACGACGTTTGCAGGTTTTTAGAAACCAAATATTTGACCTTATTGATCTAGTTTTATCACTAACCTTATGACACAGAGTCATTCCATTGACCGTGAAGCAATCTTAATCCTGAAACGGATTGGAACCTTTGATGTGGAGCTATCCGTGACGTGGTTTTTTCCAAAACACCGACTCCATATATTGCACTCGACGCGCGTTTCGCCAACTAAGTTGGCATAATCTGGATTACATGGTCAGCTGAGTTATTAGTTTCCTATCCGTTTCAGTTAAAGGATCAGTTGAAAAGTTTAAATATGATATATTTAATCGTTCAGTTCAACATATATACATCAGTTTTCCTTATCAATCAACTGGGAACTGATAACTGAACTGACCGTGAAAAGATTCTTTACGCTAACAATGTATCCTATTTATGCGTAAACTATTGTGACGGTTCGGTTAACCGTGACTCACTAGCCAATAGATCGGACTGTATGGGATTGGTTTGGAAATGAAAAAGTGTAAAAATAGTATGGTGACATAGGGCCAATCCCATATGATCCACTCTGTTGGTTAGTTAGCCACGGTTGGCCGGACCGTAACAATAGTTTGGGTATAAATACGATACATTATTAGCATAAAGTTTAATAATCTTCGCACTTTATTACGGTACACCCTGTATATTAAAATACTCCAGTTGGGTTCGCATCTCATTTTCCTTACAATCCCCCCACATTTTTAATATACTCCTGAACCGAATGTGCCATTTAACATTGACTTTATAAAAAGGTTCATTATCAATTCATAATTTACTCAGGGATATAAAAGATTAAGCCTCAATTAATCATCCAACAACGGTGTATATTAAGTTAAACATTATTCAGACGTCTCTAATCTATTCTCAACACTTGGTTGTTGACATAATAACTACCAAAGGCTTCCTGTTGTTTCTGGAATACAACCAGCCCTACAAAGTTCTTGTTTGTGTTAAATGTTTCGCATCTTTATAATTAAGATACTAGCTGCCATCAGTTTACTTTGTATATTCAGGCAACCTAACAGTTATTGTCGAATATTGGTTTTATTGTATGTTTTATTTCGAGCTTTAACTCACAGCATGATAAATACTCCACGTAACTTCGTTATATCGTTGGATTTATATATACAGTATGTCCTCACCATAAGTAACTTGGAGCAATTTTTTTTTAATAAACGCTGAAATACATCCATTTTTATTTCTAAGGGGATGACTTTTGAGGCACAATTTAAATTCAACCCCTTCAATCTTTTCCGTATGAGCCACCCCCCCTTAAAAATTCCTAGTAGCAATAGGGAGGGGTTGATTGATATTTTGAAGACATTTTAATTCTTTAATCAGTGGTTTGCTCAGTTTTAGTTAAATGGGAAAAAATAAGTATAACCGAAAATATAAGAAGATTTGGAAAAACCGCTGCCAATTATTTGGGGATCAGAACTGTTGTGGTAGGGTACTCAAAATAATAATCTAGGATACATTCGATTTTATATTAAATCCTACAAAATAACAAGAGCACTTAGAAACACGTCTGTATGCAAATACATATCAACCAAGATCCCCCTGTCATGCTAATTTGACCTATCTCTTTGACTCCTGCTAACAAACGTCTACATCCAGCATGCCGCGGCCGACCCGATGGCTAAGCACTCTTACAGAACTTCCTCACCTTAGTAAAATTCGATGTGTGGTGGAGTTTGTAATAAAAGAAATTTTTGACGTTTCGAAAAGGTCACATATTTGGACGTTTCAATAAAGTCATATTTTGACGTTTTAAAAAGAGTCAATCGATTTTGCCCTTCAACGAACTCAATCTCTTCCTTGACCTCTAGAATGTGTGTACCAAATTTGAAAGCTTTATCTCAACTATCGCGAACCACACAGACAGAAAAATTTTCTGTGTGAAATTTTGTGTATCGTCATAATTCGTCGAGATTCGTCCAGAAATGCAATAAAAATTTTCAAAATTTTTTTACGAATACATACCTTCTTCACTTTGAGGGGTGAGGAAGTAATATTACCTGTTTATTTTATATTTTACACTTTTATTATTACACGACAATGTACTCCAGTAATCATAATATACGAATACAAAATAACTCGAAAAATTCGAATACTTTGGAGGAATGGACTCTTACTAAATGTACTCGGCCTGCTTTTCAAATGTGCTCGTACTCGAAAATGTATTAGTATGTTTTTGAAGTACTCGGCCCAGCTCTGCCAAGGAGTTTCAAGTCAGCATTTATGATTTTGTAAAAAAATTAGAACTGCTGTAATAAAATAATATTAATTTTTCCTTCATTTTTATAAAGTTACTTTGTGTGTCACAAATGGATTAATTTTATTTGTTATTTTGAGTAACTGTGTATTTCACCATGGTTAAAAGTTCATTATGTTGTTTTGTATGACGTTTTAAAATAATATTAATAATAATTTTGGACGTAACTCTCTAATTACTTCCTCACCCCTCAAAGTGAGGAAGTTATGTATTCGTGAAAAAAATTTTGAAAATTTTTATTGCATTTCTGGACGAATCTCGACGAATTATGACGATCCACAAAATTTCAGACAGAAAATTTTTTTGTCTGTGTGTCTGTCTGTCTGGTTCGCGATAGCAGCTACAGTTTTTGAGATAAAGCTTTCAAATTTGGTACACACATTCTAGAGGTCAAGGAAGAGTTCGTTGATGAGCCAAATCGGTCCCAATTTTTGAAACGTCAAAAAATATGACTTTTTTGAAACGTCAAAGTGACTTTTTTGAAACGTCAAAATGTGACTTTAAAAAGTCAAAAAATGTGACTTTTTTTGAAACGTCAAAATTGGCATTTTTGAAATGTCAAAAAATATGACTTTTTTGAAACGTCAAAAATTACTTTTAATATAAACTCCACCACACGTCGAGTTTTACTACGGTGAGGAAGTTCTGATCGCCAAGTAATTGCAGCGGTTTTTTGATATGTTTACTTAGTTTTATCAGAGCCTAGCAGCTGTGAATTGGTTTTGAATCATCATAATTGAACTAGTGTTAATGGAGTATTGACTAAACCAGATATTGTATTAAAATGGTTTTTTATTTTCGACTATACTTCCGGGATCGATTGGCAATTTTTTTGCATGATGTTTCAAAATATTCAGGAATCATTTTTTGTATTGTATGTTTTTAAGATTTCCATTATTTTTCTAGTAAAAAAAAGTTCCAGGGACTCTTAAAAAGAGCTTAAATTTTATTGTAAATTATTTTTTTTTTGTATTTTCGCATAACTTAATATTTTAAATGCAATTCGTTTTTAAATAATTGGAAACTGATAAAAATTGAGAAACTTATAAAAGAAACAACGGGATATCCGCTCAGTGTATATTGAAGTTAAATAAAATAATCTGTTAATAACAAGCGTTTTTACTTCTGTGACGGTTTGAAATTATTGTCGCCGAAGGCGGTTTTAAAATTTTACCAATGAGCAAATGTTATAATTTGGGTGATAATTTAATTTTAAGCAAGGTTAGCAACACTACTTTATTTTCTGTGAACGCCTGGTTGCATATCTCGTTAAAACTGGACAGTCGCAGTCGTTGAGGAATTTTGCGTTTTTTTTGAATGATTAACTTTTTTTTTGAAAGAATGGTGACTGACATTGGGTTCATATAAAGTTTTATTTGTATTTATAAACATCCGTGAAGGGATTTATTATATAAACACATAAGTTAACAATTTTCAATCAATTGTGGTGCCGAGTTCTTCAGTTTGAGAAGATATTTGGTTTGATGAATTGGAGATTTACCGTTTTCGGGATATATTGTCATTGTTCTTTGGTTAGCTTTCCATTTGGCTATTTTCAATTATTTGAAATTAAAACCCTCTTGTCCTAGAGGTAAAGTAACCAGGTATGTCGTTATAATTTTCTTTAATTTTCTAATATTGTTTTAGGGTTTTATCATCCGGTTATATTTTAACCTAATTTTTTACTTAGAAGAATTTCACTATTCGTAGAAAATACCACTATTTTCTGTTATTATCTACAAGAGGAACTTAATTGCGTTCTAATTAACGTGTATAGGAGTCAGATAATAGAAATATTTGACCGTTCACCCAATTAGAAGCTTGGTAGAAATTTTCCAAGAGTGTTCTATTGTTTCGAATAAGAGTCCTAGCATTGCAATCCAAGGAGCTGGTGTTTTGCGATATATACTACACACATCCACCAAACAGATGAGCCAAATTAACCTTACTTTAATTTATTATTGTTCTTAATATTTTACTGTCATATGTTTAGAGGAAAACGAGGTAAATTGCACTTAACTTTTCTTTAAATTTAAATGGCTGTGTTCGAATTCCAGTACATAGTTTACCTAATTATAAGTACTTACTTTACGATTATCTTTATTGTGCAACTCGTACAAGTTCTCTATATAATTGACATACATTATATAATTTCAATCATTTACTTAGTTAAAATATGTCTTTAAATTGGCTCTATTAATAATATGTGCATCTAAAGTATAACAAATATTATAACTTTTAAGTAATTTGTGAACCGTCCGTGATCACGTTTGGGGATAATTTATATATTTTTTTTATCCAAGATATTTTACCTGTTTTGCTTTTATAGGTACCTCACATATTTTGCATTGTTGTATATTTTGATTAAAATTTCTTATATACACTGCTCACACAAGTTCCTGATAATTTTACTCAATTTCCTTTTGTAAGTAACTTTTCTATTAAATTACATATTAGATATTATTTGCGGCTATTATTTGGTGTGGCGTGAATGCTCCTTAATCTTTTTTTTTTGTATGTTTCGTGGTTTTAGAGAAATATTGTCTAAGTTAACTTAATATACAGTCAGTTTAAAATTACGTGGCGCCAATACCTTTTTTTTTCTTTACGACATTCCTAAGCATAGCTGTGGCACTGACAGGTATATTAGCTATCAATTTATTGCAAGGATAACTTCATAAAACCGGGATTTTATGTAACGATTGCCAAAACCCAATCTGGTATAAAAGTAAAGTTACCATTCGACCCTGAGATCATAATTTAGCAGAAATTCGTAACACTTCTATCTTTAACGTCTATTTAGGCAGAAATTATAACATAATTTCTGCCTAAAATGACTAAGTACCGACAAAACTACAACATATTTTGTTCTGTCGAATAATTACTAAATGAATGATTCCAACTATCGAATGAGTTCATTCGAATAAATTCATTCAATTAGAACTTGTCTAGAAAACATCATCTGAATAATATTGTTAACTTACTAATTACTGCTCTGAGTTTCACCTCATAAAAAATTGTTCTTTAGGCTCAAAATCGACATAGCCTTGTATCAGTCACATGTTATCATCAGTTAGCAGTTTTGCTTATTTTGTTGTTTACACTGTTTATCGTATCACATAATAAAATGTGTCTCTTATCTATGAATAAAATACCGTCTCCGTCTATGCATATTCATAACCTCCATTCTTAAATCCAAATTATTTAAATTCATTCATTCGTAATTCAACTATCGAATTATTCAATAGTTTTTATTTAATAGTTCCCATCACTAATCAGTAGTACTGTCACTGAATTTCTTCTCCTTGAATCGAGAACAATAAGTACACCGTTTCATGAAACTGAGGACTAGAAAATAAAATATGTGGTCCTCTCTGATAAGAAACGTATGTATTAACCCTTATTTCCTTTGCGTGCGTGATCCTTGTTTTATCGTGAGAATATTTTATTATATATTATCTTTTTTTATCGGTAATAAAATTCATGGCTTGTACAGGATGATTGAAAAGGGCATAATTTCGTAGCTATCATAAAAGATATTCTGACCAAAAATCCGATAGTGAATTGATACTAGCGTTTTCTCTTTAGACATTCATTCGGGGATTTCAATCTTTTATAATATCGGTACCTATATCATATTGTATAGTTCATAGAGCGTGTATAGAAAATTAAATTACTTTAATGCTTCCTAAGGGCGGTGTTTTCATCAACATAAATTGTAACACGTTCTTAAAGTTTTTCTGTTGATGAAAACCAAAAACAAAACCAATTATGCATATTTGGGTCGAATACAGGCAATGCAGAACTGAAGTTCATTTCTCTTTTATTTGTGTGAAAAGCAACGTTTGTAAAACTCAATAAATAAATACAAATTTACAAGAATTTTAAAGTTTCCTTCCCTGGTAATAATTAATAATTAGTTTTTGAGTTTTATGCCGTTTTAGTTTAAACTTTTATTCTTAAATAAAATGACTATATTTTCTTGATGCTTTCTCATTAAGCACAAATTTCTAAGTGCAACAGTTTTTTCAGATTTTAAAAATTCCAAAAAATAAGTGAGATACAAACAATTTTTTAATTTTTTCAAAATGGCCGCGTCAGATGAATGCAATGTAAGAAAATTACTAAGTAGGCTATGGAAATTATTAGTAAGGTTGTAGACTTGTCTGTAAAGAATAAAATAATTGTTTGAATTACTGATAGGTACCAGTATTTTTAGGTTTTTTTTCAAAAAACGGAATTTAATTTTCATTTTCATTTCTGTAGGGGTCCTATGGAAATTTTTTTAATGGAACTGTGCTATTTTTTTTTATTAATCAGAAATAATGATTCATAAGCTATAATTTTTTCCACATTAATCTCTTCTTAACGATATCCTTCGTAATAATAAAAGTATTTTTAAAAGGTAAACACAAATTAAACAAGAAATAATTTTAATAAAACGTTACAACCATGAATAAATAGAATAACAAAACTATTTAAAACCTAAATAATTATAAAAATTGTTCAAACTGTTCACCGTTTTGATTAATACACAGAGAAGCGCGACTTATTGTTGCACGTCTAACATTCTGTAAGTGTTGTTTCCTGTTAGTCTAAAAATAGCCCCTTATTGTCAAATTTATGTGTACTAAAAACCAAATTTTTTAAATTTAAAAACAACCAAAATATTAGGGGCGTACATTGACTCGTGGCCACCCGGTATATGTAGTCTAATTTGCATATACAGGGAGGGGCAATAGTGCGTCCGACTTCGATATCTCGAGTTCTATGATAGCTAGAAACTTGATTTAAAAACATAAATAAACTAAACAAAAAAGTCTAACTGGAAATTGTTTTCAAATATAGAGTGATCCAAGATGATTCTACAGGGTCAAATAACATTTTTTTAAAATGAAATGCCATGTATGCCAGAACATTTTTGTATAACTGGCCGTTTTATTTTGCACTTAGGTATTTATGTAAGTCTACTTTGGTGCAAATAATGAAAATACTGGAAGGTGTGTAGTATTCAGTTAACTTTTAATACTTAAGTGTCTCGAAAAAAGTTCATTTTAGCTACTTCAGACAAGTATACATTTTTTACTTAGTTTAATTAGGAGACATCATAATGTCAATTAAAAATATCCGTACAGCTGTTCTGAAAGGAAAAAATAGGTCACATTTTTATCATTTTATATATTGTATTGGACGCCCTGTACAACTTGGATCAAAACCAAGTTAAAACAATGATTTCTCACCACAAAGAACGTACCTTTACCGATTTTGAACTTGTTCCGGCAAGTCTTTATAACTCACCCTGTATAAAAATCATATCTACTTTTTCATTGTGCAAAAACATCTCTTATTACTGTATTACTACGTCGCGAAAATTTCGAAAACATGCAATTAAATGACAACTCTAAAATAGCGAATAATTTTGATGTTTTATTCACCGCATTCTATTGATTTCATAGGCTACTAGTAAAAACTGAAAAATAAGACTACAAAATTTAAAAGTAAATCTATCTCTTATTATAACTATCGTACGAATAAAAAAATGTTTTATTCTATTTAAAAATTCGATAGAGAAAAGATTTATCTCTTCAATGACGTGTATACAAAGTGCCGCGACGTAGGACGTCAAGGAGATTTTCTTAATTGTCGCTCTAAATGTTAGTTTAGGTAAGTTTTAGTAACTTACCTAAATAATCTTGTGACTATATATCAAATTAAATTCTAGCCGATTTCAAGAAAAGGCCTATAGCGCCGTTAACTGATCGCCCTGTACAACTAGGACATTTTGAAATTTGCACGACGAAAAATTAAAATGTTAAAAAGATCTCTTTAAATCTTCAACTCTTTAAATAATCAAAATTTCTTGATGAAATTTGAAACCAATTGATAAAATATCCTCGAATTATGAAAAAAAAATATGTTGCTAGTATTTTACAAATTGTCTAAACGTTATCTGGGTGGGTAAACTCTTTCTTTGTCAGAAATTTTAACTTCAATGTTTTTTGCAAAAATTACATTTGTGTGCTGTGCTCCAATATTAAATGTGGCGTAACTAAATTTCACCAGCAGCCACTGAGCAACATTGTATTTATTGCAGCCTCTTGCAAAGAGTCTAAAACTGCTATGTTGGATTCTAGTGTTACAGTTTGATATTTTTAAATGCCATATAGCTGATGTGTCAAATGTATAAGTGATTTTTTATCCAATATTCTGAGTGAATAGATTGCACTATTATGCTTATTTTTCTAAAATATGTTTGTAAGATCATTATCTGCTGCGATAAGAACAGACCCCTATTCTGATTCTAGTAACGTAACGACGCTGATTGAAAAATCGATCGTTCTGAAATGAGAACCATCTTGCCAAATAAAACAGTTTACTTTCGCTAATATATGGGTAATGTTCCAACATATTTTTCACAGGATCTTCCCAAGTTTTGGTAATTTTAAAGAAATTAGTCAGGGGGTATGAAATTTCATTAATGGTTACCATTAGTAAACCATCTGGGAAACCTCAAGAGTGAGGCTCGATTTAAATGAAATACCTTTGTGAAACGCCATCAAAATAAATTCTCAAATTCGCACATTCTAATTAAGTTGATTCTGATTTTTTTAGGCACATTTCAAAGGCTTTTTACAAATGGTATGCATTGGGACAGGCGAGCATAAACATCGACCAGGGACTTTAATTAACCCGAATGTAATTTAACTTGACTCCAGAGAGGGTGTGTTTGCATCAGAGTCCATTAAGCTCTGAAAGCGAACCTTAAAAACAGCCCTATAAAGCTTATTTAAGTTGCCAAACGCCCTGAACTGGATTAGACTCGCTGCACTCACTTGACCGTGTGGACATTCCGGAAAACAAGGCATTTATCAACCCAAACTCTGTTTTCGGTATAATTGCAGTCTAAATTATAAGCTCTTAACACTACTGTAAACCACAGTTCACCTTTACTATTGATCAATATATTATTAGCAGAAAAGAGAAACCCAGTCCACTCAAATGTGAATATTAATGTAATAAACTTTAGTTTCAGATATATAAAAGGTAATTAAAAATTTTTGTGTGTAACTGTACTACCTATATTTTAAAAATCTAAAACAAATTCAATAAAAAATTAAGGGCACATTTGTAAAAAAACCTCGAAGAGAAGTTTTCTACAATTGATTATTAGGTCCATTCTTTTTCCAGGGCGCATTGGCTGGAGAACACTATTTACAGTTTTTAAGCGAACATCCTCTATTAAGAAATTTGTACTTTAACGAGTTAGATCCAAATCGTCCTTCAGGTGACTTGTGGTATAAGCAAGACGGAGCTTCGCCGCATTATCTCCAAGTAGTACAAGCGTATTTGGATAACATTTTCCCTGACAGGTGTATTTGTCGCAGAGCAACAATTGAATGGCTTGCTAATTTTCCCGACCTTACTCCTTTAGATTATTTCTCGTGGAGTAATCTAAAGTGTAAGGTCTACGTTAACAGGGCAAATAATTAAGAATACTTAAAATAATGTCTAAGAATAGAAATGGGTCATATTACAACTCGTATTACACCTAATATGATAGCAAATGTTCAATAAGAATTCATTGCACCTCTTTTCGTGTGTATCATCGTAAATGGTTAACAATTATACGACATTTTGTTCTTTTATGGTACATGCATAACTGTTCAGTATTTGAAGTAAAAAAAAAAAACCGCTGCCAATTACTTGGGGATCTGAACTTTCTCACCATAGTAAAACTCGACGTGTGATGGAGTTTATAATAAAAGTAATTTTTGACGTTTCAAAAAAAGTCACATTTTGACGTTCCAAAAAAGTTGCTTTGATGTTTCAAAAAAGTTAAATTTTTTGACGTTTCAGAAAAGTCACATTTTGACGTTTCAAAAAAGTCACATTGGTGGAATATGTCACTAATATTTTTTTAGACATTGGGACCGATTTTGTTCATCAACGAACTCTATTTCTTCCTTGAACTCTAGAATGTATGTACCAGATTTGAAAGCTTTATCTCAAAAACTCTATCGCGAACCACAGACACACAGAAAATTTTTTCTGCCTGTTTTGTGTATCGTTATAATTCGTCGAGATTCGTCCAGAAATGCAATATTATTTTTCAAAGTTTTTTTCACGAATACATAATTTCCTCACTTTGAGGGGCGAGGACGTAATACCTGGAAAGTACTTCAAATACTTTTGGTACTTCAAATATCGTATTTGAAACACAACATTTGATACTCGTTAATTAGCACTTGGTACTAGAATTTCTTTGCGAAAGTACTTGGTATTTGATTTTAACAATTTACAGTATTTGAAATACTTCTGATTATATTTCAATTATTTATTCATTATTAACGTTACATACAGATAGAGTGAATGTCTCGTGACTGATGAACTATTCCCTATTTCCCCACATTTTAAGCAACTCTTGACTTCATAGGCAATAACCTGCGAGAATAGTTTAAATAAAATAACAGTGTAGAAAGATGCTGCATAAAAATATGACATAGTGACATGAGAAAAAATTCCACAATACATGGTAGAGGTCTGTAGGCTTCTCGTAGGTGAAGACCCTCTGACGTAAGGGAGTTTTTAATGTTGGGCAGTGGTTCCCAAACTTATTTTGCCGCGAAACCCTTATACGATTTTGCAACAATTGCGGAATCCATGCCTACATTCTACGGACAGCCCAAGATGTTTTGAAAATGGTGATTACTGTTTATTTATAAAATAAAATTTTATTAAAGACATCTCATCTCGCGGAATCTCAGAATTTATTTGCGGAAATCCAGGGTTCCGTGAAACACATTTTGGGAAACACTGATGTAGATACTAGTTTTGAGGTTCAATGTGATTCATAATTTTAGTTTTAAAAATGGTGCCTTCAGTAAATTGGTCAGATATTATTTACGTATTTCCTGATCACTCTCCAACCTGCTTCTAAAAAAATTTTTGTAACTGCATGCTTGACATAACAGAAATGGCGGGCAATTCAAAGTGCAACCTCTTATTGAAACACCCTTTATATAAAATATCCTGATTTGAATAAACATTCTGTATATAGGAGTTTTCAGACGATTAAATATTTTTACAATTTCATTGTAAATCGATTGTGTCTTTCACTCTGATAACGTTTTCCGCTTACTGCGCTTTTATGTACTCGATATATTTTTTTCTTTTATATTAGTGGATGTTAAAATGGAATGGTATTAAATTGTTCTCACGAAATACTATATTCGTATACCCTGCTAATTGCAATTTCCTAAAAATTAATATCCCTATTAATGTTATTGCTGCAATCAGCTGAATTTCATTTCAGTGATTTTGATCTTCCACATCAATGTAATGAAAAAATTTGATGAAGAAAGCTTAAAACAAATTAATTAACATAAAGCAATATTAATGTGCTTTCCAAATTAAACTTTTTTTGAATTATTAAGGTATTTATTATTTTTATTGATTAAATAAACGAGGTTAGAAACATTTCCGAAATCTTTCGGAAAAAATGTTTTTCAGAAATTCCTTGAATTTTTCGTTAGTTGTCATCTCTTTCTTTGTACGGTATTTTCGCCAATTTTAAAATAATGAATGGTTAGTATATTTAATCAAGTTGAATATACAGAGTGGACCACTTTCAATTCCTCGCCATTGAGATCTCGTAATCCGTCAGTGGTAGGAGAATGATTACATTTGAATAATATATTAATAACAAAAAAAAGAACATCTATAGATTTGACATACTTACCCTGTTCCTGAAAAAACTGTTTTAATCTTTCATATAAATTTCGAAGTGTCTCTTTAATTGTACGTTTCCTAATTAAACTATCAATTGAACTTATCTAATACCCATTACTCACAGCTATATACTTAATTAATGACTTTTATTTTTCAAACCTCGCCTTATTGATGGGGAAGCTTATTAAGTGATGAACTAGAAAATTAAACTGGTCATTTTGTGTTGAGAATAATGGTGAGAGTCATTAGGGATAAATTTTAGAGTACCGATATCTTTTCTGTATATATCAAATTCTAACTTATTTTCACTGTTTCTAATTATTAATACATCTAAAAATGATAGTTGTCCAGAGTTTTCAATTTCATATATGAATTTATCTGACGTGAAACGACTGTTTAATTTAGAAACAAAGTTGTCAATGTCGGTAACTTATGTATCAAAAACGGCAAAGATATCATTCATATACCTTAGCCAAACCCTGAGGAAATACTCGAATTCTTCTTTTGCTTCTGTTTCGAATCTGTTAATGAAGATACTGGCAGTGACTGGTAACAAAGCGTTGCCCATTGCTGTTGCTTCATGTTCTTCGAAGAAATTATCACTGAACCGAAAGCAATTTTTTGTTTCATGTAAAGTTTAGTGAGTTGAAGATATCTTTTTACTTTATGTTGACTGAGATTGTTTGGTTCGAGTAGGTCATTAAGGTAGTACAAGGTTTGTGATAACAGTACATTTGGAAACAATGAACAAACGTCAAAGGAGATCAAAATTTCACCTTCTTGCAACTGAATATTTTTCACCTTATTATAAAATCATTGGATTTAATCACAGAGAAACTAGGTGATACAATGGGTAAACTTTCAAATTCCTCTGTTAGTCATATTGATAGATGGTAAGTCGGTGGCGATCAAATTGCTGAAATAATAGGACGCACCGACTTTCTTGGTTTATGTATCTTAGGCAGTGAATAAGATTTGCAGGAAACAACTACTCAGCGGACAAAAGCCTCGACCTGCAAATCTTGTTTGGTAGCTAAGATCATTTGTCGATTCCTCACTAGATATAGATCGGTTTCGAACTTTTTATGTTCTCGTCAGTATGCCATAAGTAATGGAAAGGACAAATAGTAATAGAAAACCAGGCTAGCATCTTGTGTTATGGATCCGTGTCTTTCGGATAATTATGCGCAATGCATTTTCTTTAACAGAATGAAGAGTGAAACGAAAGAAAATATCAGCTTTAGAAGGAAAATCACAACTCGTCGCCTGCGCCTGCACGAATTCAAAATGTCCCTAAATTCACAACTGGGATAGTTTCAATGCGATATCTCCTGATAATATTGACCATTGTGTACTTACTCTCGTAAATATTTACCAGGACCAAGTTGAAAAAAATTTTCCCTTAAAAAAAATGTTCAACACATAATGTGAAACCACAACCTCGATGGTTTAGTGAGGAGCTCATGCAAATGAGGATCAAATTGTCTTGTTTAAAAACAATTTCTAGCAACAGTAATTGCATTGAAGACAAAAATAAGTATAATAGATACTAGCTAAACTATAAAAAAGCCATTGAAACCAGTAAAAAAAATTCATATAGTGAATATATAGCTAACTCTGAGAATAAAAGGCTAGCTGGAAAATAATTAATGAGGAAAGAAATGTCACAATAAGTGAACTTAACACAGATATAACAAATAATGATTTTAATGATTTTTTTTGCTGCTATTGCTGACGCTATTGTAAATAATATAAGAGACACCGGCTATGTAGCTACTGATCTGTTAAAGGAAACACAAAAACCTCCTCATTCGTTTTTCTTGCAACCCATTACTCCCCAAGAAGTCACTACTACTGTAATATCACTTAAAAATACCACTTCAATGGATATTTACGATATCAATACAACCATGCTAAAGGAAACAATCGACACTATTTCTTTACCCTTAAGTAATTTATTCAATACCTGTTTTGCTATTGGAGTGTTTCCCGACGAGTTTAAAATAACTAAAGTGATACCAATTTTCAGAAAGGGAGACATGTCACTTCTTAATAATTATCGTCCGATATCCATTATACCTATTTTTGGGCAAATTATGGAAATATTTCTGAAAATAAGACTGGTTAAATATTTGGAAAGGAATGATATTTGGACCCATGGCAATTTGGCTTTAAAACGAACTATTCCGCGATCAAGGTTATATCATGTATAATAAATAACATTGTTGAGGCACTCAAGAAAAAGTCTAATGTCGACAATCACATTATGTGATTTAAATAAAGCATTCGATTGCGTTTCATATGAAATATTAATCCAAAAACTTAAATATTATGGTATTCGTGGACTGCCGTTATCTCTTTTTAAATCCTACTTCAGAAATAGGAAACAATGTGTTACGATTGTAAAGATTATTAAACATGGTGTTTCTCAAGGATCCGTATTGGGCCCTATTTTCTTTATTATATATATAAATGACTTGCTTGTCTTTTTAAACACAATGAAAAACACATTATTTGCCGATGACTTAACTCTGAATAACTCCTCTAAGAATACAGGCAACTGGGGCAACTCTAGTTACTCGCATAGAGTTTTCATGTTACAGAAGAAAATTATAAGAATACTTTCAGGTGCTTCTTATATTGAACACTGTAAACCATCGGTCATTAAATTGAAAATAATGTCACTGCCAAACCTGTACATCTACAATAGCTTATTAGAAATTCATGACAAAAAAAGTCAACTGCAGACACACTCGGATATTCACACACACAACACTAGACGCAAAGACAACCTATATAATTCTAGATGCAGGTTGTCAAAGTCCAAGAAAAACTCTCTAGATCTAAAGTTATACAATAAATTACCGAGTACTTGGAAAATACTGACTAATGGACAGTTAAAAATAAAAATTAAATCATTTTTATTGTTGTTTTTATTCTGTGAATGATTATTTTAATGTGGATATAGTTTGATTTGGTATAGTTTATGTATGTATGTATCTCGTAGATTGTGCATGTTCGTGGATCAGTGAACATATTTGTATATTATTGTTGACGATGCATATTGCATACCGTAAATAGAAAACGTGATTGGTCTATAGTCTATGCATTGCTTGTTTACTGGTATGCCTTTTGTACCACATTTTCGTTTTATATTTGGTTATTTATTATCCCTTTTTTGTTCTTGTACGTATAATATTTACATTTTATTTTATCTTTACTTTTTTTTTTATATGTATGTATGGTTTGATTAACTTTTTAAATTTAAATTAACACTGTATACATGTATACAGTGTTAATCTTTGACATGCCATAAATGTATGTAAATATGTAAAATGGTCAAATAAATATCTATCTATCTATAGCAGACTAAGCAAAGCAGGCATAGTGAGTGATAAGTGTATCCCTCTGGTGGTCAGTGCTACTACCAGTCAGACATCACTGATATCTTAGTGACTGATAGCGACATGCAAAGCAGGTACCAAGAGCTTCGGCCTCTAACCTTGGTGGGTTAAACTATATACTGAATAAGATTTGCAGGAAACAACTACTCAACTACAAAAGCCCCGACCTGCATTGAATTAAACCTGCAAATCTTGTTTGGTAGCTAAGATCATTTGTCGATTCCTCACTAGAAATAGACCGGTTTCGAACTTTTTATGTTCTCGTCAGTATGTCATAAGTAATAGAAAGTACAAATAATAATACACTATATCTGCTTTGTATAGTCTGCTATAGGCTAGCCTGGTATGCTATTATTATTTGATTAATTTCTTTGCAAAAAAAATCTTCAAAGTAGTTTAAAATCAAAAATTTCTTTACATTAGATAGGAAAAGAAATGAAAAATTTGCTCTAAAGTTTTTCTACGTAGTATGAGATAACTAGATTTCCTAACGCAATTATTGCTCCACTGATGTACCGCCTCCTACGTAAAACCGACCAAGTTTTAGTGAACTTGGACCTTATTTTCTGGTTCTTTTTGTGCAAGAAAAAATGATGAGTTACCATTTAAAAAAATATATACAATGACATCATATCTTGTGTGCATAACATTACGAAACCATTTCTGAAAAGTGTATTATTAAAAAAAAAAAAAAGAAAATCGACCCACTGTATAGTATATATTCATAAAAGGTAGGTCATAATTTTTTCTGTTATAATTAAATGCAATTTGCATATCCAAATTGCGATCCAGTGTGCTGTGTACGTGGCGGTGATTGCGATGTCGTATGCTTAATACGAAAATGACTTCGGAAAGACCCTTGTGCTCGTTACAAATATGCTGCCCTCCATTAGGTGAGCGAAATTAATAATAATAATTAAGAATAAAAAAATAATTTTTGTAAGAATGCAATACCTGGAATATCTTTGCCTTTTTGACTATGTCAAAATCCAATATTGGCACTCATACGAAGATCAAACATTAATATTATCGGTTGAAATAGTCCAAAGACCCTTATTCATATATATGTTTTTCAATTTAGTGGGGGTAAGGTCGTCAGAAAAAAGAAAACCAAAGTTTCATTTACTTAGTCGACGTTTCGTGTATTTGGACATCATCTGGACTATTTAAATTAGATTTTCCTTGTATATTTAAAAACTTAAACATAAACAAGAACAGTAAATACGATAAAGAACAGTACATACAAACATAATTCTAGTCAATGGTGTTTGTATGTACTGTTCTTTATCGTATTTATTTTATTTATTTATTTATTTATTTAGATTACACTGTTCAACAGGTAAATAACCCAATTACAGAACAGGGGAGTAGGCAAAATACAGATAGAAAAAATATAATTGTTCATAGGTACTGAGATAATTACAAAATACTAATTACAAAATACTAATTATAAAATACTAATTACAAAATACTAAGATAATTAATAAATAAAATTAGAGGGGAAAAGAGAAGGAAAGAACACAATTAACCTGAATAGACAAACCAAAATGGCCTTAAGGATTTTAAAAAATATACAATGATTATAGGGAAAAACAAGTCATTACTTAGAGATACAACATTTTTATGTTATTAAGGCTGCAATTAAATATATCTAAATGGATGCCAGCGGCATTACAGTTATTACAAATAGTATGTAGCGGAGAATGTTTCAGAATATTTGTACGAGGTGTCGGGAGATAGAATGTTAAGTTATCTCTGGAGGTTATTCTACGCACAATAAAGTTTAATTTAGATAAAATATCTTGACAATCGGTAATATTGTGATTAATCTTAAACAAAAATACCTGAGAGAAATATTTACGTCTTGTATGAAGACTTCCCAGAGAATGTTTTTCTATTAACTCACTTTAAGGAAAGCCAATAGGAGGGTAAGTACCGTCAGCTTTAAAGCTTAAAAAGTTTTAAAACTCGACGTTGAACAGATTCCAAAATATCGATGTGTGCACCGTAGTGAGGGGACCATACAAAAGAAGCAGACTCAAGCTTAGTTCTGACAAATGTAAAATATAATAATTTAACTGTGTTTGTATTGATGAAATCACGACAATTTCGAGCTATAAATCCATACGTCCTTCCTGCTTCTAAGACTATGGAGTCTATATGTGTAACAAAGGCAAGTTTATTGTCAAAGATACCACTAAGATCACGGAATGTTACTGGACGATTTAAAGTGATATTATCAAGATTATAATCGAAGATAATATGTATTGGCTTCGTTGAAAATGACATTATGTTGCATTTGTTAAAATTTAAAGGCAATTTGTTTTCTTGACACTAGATATTTACATTATTTAGATTACTCTGAAGGTGGAGGCAATCACTAAAACTGTTAATAACTGAGTAAACTTTTAAATCATCGGCATAAAGGAGGCAATTCACGTCTGAAATGTTTACAATATCATTTATAAAAATTATGAATAACACGGATCCAAGGATGGACCCTTGGGGGACACCTGATATTGCTAAGTATTCAACAGACTTGAACCTATTAAATATTACATATTGAGTCCTATTATGCAGGTATGACTTGAAAAATGTAATTAAATGATCAGATAAACCAAAATTACTCAGTTTATGAAGTAGTATATTGTGGTCAAGTCTGTCAAATGTCTTAGAGAAATCGATGTAGATTACATCTGTTGCTGTTCATGGTTATGTTTAAGTTTTTAAATATATACATTTACAAAGAAAACCTAATATAAATAGTCCTAAGGGTGTGTCAAAATACACAAAACGTCGACTACTTGTAACTTTAAATTTCTATTTTCTGCCGACCTTACCCCCACTAAATTAAGAAACATTAATATTATCAGTAGTTCGAAAGTACCAGACTTAGCTAAATATTCGTTAACATTTTTATATTCTCAATATCGATTAATATCATAATACCAAATTTAAATTAAATCGGTTCGTATCTAAACAATCTATGATAAATAAACGGATCTCATAATTTAAGTTTTTTCAGAGTATTTCATGAACAGGAGGTAACGGATGTCCAATCTGACGGTATTTTTTAGTTATGAATCAACTTTTTAAAATTTGACTATTCTCAGTCTCTGACGGTGTATGACATCCCTATTGTGAGGAATTAAAAGTGGTACACCCTATATATTCAATGGGATATCGAAATTTACAATTATACTAAATATTTTCATTCTTTTGAGACAACTTGATTTTTTTAATCATTTTTTAGAATTGATTTTGTCCCCATTAAATGTTTATAGTTAGATTGCGCCGAAAAGACACTATAAATATTGAAATTTAATTACGTAGAATATACTGCCAAGTTTTAGAACATAATTTAATATTAACTAAAGAAAATTTCTAATATTTTCGCTTGTTTTGTTCCCTCTTAAATGACTCGAGTTCATTGGAATTTCATAATTATAAATCAACTCCCACAAGTTATCGTATTTTACTAGCAGATGGCCTATTGATTACACAGTTTGTCTTATTAGTCTGCCTACAATCCAATGAAAACGTTATCAATAGTTTTTGATGTACTTAAGTTACCAAATTTAAAAAATTAACAGCTGTTTACCGTTCATTAATAAAAAAAGATATATTTCATAGTATGTTGTCTAGAACGTAGAAAGTAATATTAAAATGTACCTTTCATCTTAACATTTGAATGAATTCAGAAATGCATAACTAGATAATTAAAATTTTCAAACTAATCTTACATTAATAATAATTAGTTAAATTAAATAATTTTCGTTAAGTGATTAAGAGTTTAATTTCCTTCTCAAACGCCCTTAGAAGGTTGAAGTGCTTTACCCTAAAGTTATCTTTGAGTGAATTAAGTTCAGCGTCCTATGTACGCACATATAAATTATCCATTCAAAATTTCATCTGTATACCGTACATAGAATCTGAGTATTTCTGTTTAAGAAAATTTGTCTCATATACCTGAATGCAAATTTTTGTTCATTATTACATACATTTTGTGTGTTGATATCGTAAATTTAAAATAAATATAATTTAAAAAAACTAAAAAACACGCTTTTAAAGCACATCAAACTAAAAAAGTGAAAAATAATCATTAATATAAACTGAAAACAATAATGAACGAAAAATTCTAGTATTATTGTGAAAAAAGCGTGGGTTGCTCGATATACGAAAAAATATGGCACAAAGCACCCCACGCTTTTTTCACAATAATACTAGTATTTTTCGTTCATTATTGTTTTCAGTTTATATTAATAATTATTTTTCACTTTTTAGTTTGATGTGCTTTAAAAGCGTGTTTTTTAGTTTTTTTTAAACTATATTTATTTTTCACTTTTTAGTTTGATGTGCTATGAAAGCGTGTTTTGTAGTTTTCTTAAACTATATTTATATTGCTTATTGATGCTGATATTATAACATATTACGATCCAACAGATATTTCTGAAAAAAAAAATATTTTTTTATTTCAGCTATGGGATTTGAACTCACGCCCGAGGAGTCCGTCGTTTCGCGTCGACTAAGACTTGCCCGCTCGGCCAACGACCGAACTGAGAATCACGGAATATACTTACAATATTAAGCCTCTTGCTCTCACGCAGAGGATACGTGAGGAAAGGACTTGCGATCCTGATCAGGATAATGATATAAACTTATCAAATTATTGTATTGTTACCGGTTCTTCGTAAGTGTACAAAGTTTCAATTAAATCTGTCTGTTTAAAGTGGGTCAAAATCGAGTCCAAAGAGTCGGTTACAAACAAACAAACAAACAAGCAAACAAGCAAGCAAGCAAACATACAGGTGAAGCTAATAAAAGCGTGTTAAAAATGGAAATTTTTTAAAGATGTTTAAAACGTTTTGAAAATTTAGGTACAATTTTCGAGTATATGGGAAATATAAACTGTTTTTTTACCGTCATAGTCTCTATATACGTCAATTTGTATTTATATAGGTGCCAAAATTCGCATACCCATTTGTTATTAAACATAATATCAAAATTTGACAAACAGCACAAGAAATATATTCATTGGAAATTTATTTGTGATATTTCTAGTCGTTAAGGGTAACATGTGCTTTTAACAAGATGGAGCCCCACGTTACGGTGCCAAGTAGACTATTGCAACCGAATAATTATCCGGAATTGCCCGAATTAACTGCGGGGAATTCTCTCCCTGGGGGTATCTGAAAGAAAGATTGACAAGCACACAAAAAAAATGCTGTGCTTTAAATCAAAACCATGTGTCCTTATGTATTTTGATGTGCTGAAACCGAATCTGGCTATAAAAATTATGGCTATTGCCTCAATTTTTAGCTACGGGACATTTTTAGCTACAGGTAGCGTAAAAATCACCTTTTTTTAAACAAAAAAATTACAATTTTTTTAGACAATTTTTTTTGTCTAAATCAACGTAATCTAACGTACCAAGAAAAAAGTCAACTTCTAAGATATACCCACCTTGGTTCAGTAGGCAGATTATTTACAAAATAAAACAAAAAACTAAGAACATTAATAAACACAAGAGAACTGGCAATCCTGAATATCTTGATACATTTAAATTGTTACGCGCTCAAATAAAAAATGATATCCGCATATCTTACGACACATACCTACATACGATTGAGAATGATTTAATGAATAACCCCAACAATTTCTGGACATTTGTTCACCACAAAAATAACAGTTCCTCCATTACTTCAATAATCACATATAATAATGAAGTAATTGAAGATCCGCAAACAATTGTGGACAGCTTTGCTGAATATTTTTCTCATTCTTTCAATGACCCAGTTGCTGAGACTAAAGATCTAATTGATAATCACAATGTGATGATGTTAGATATTAAATCTGTGACTGAAGAGGATGTTTTAGGCGCAATTAAAAAAACTTAAGGCAAACATGACCATGGGACCCGACTTAATACCTGCATTTTTGCTAAAGGATTGCTCATCGGTTTTTGTTAAAGCACTGACAATCATATTCAATCTCATATTGAAAACCTCATGTTTTCCTGAGTTATGGAAATTATCTCGCGTTTGTCCAGTTTATAAGAAAGGAGATAAAAATGATCTTACTAACTACAGGCCAATAACGTTAGTTTGCAACTTCAGCAAAATACTTGAGATCTTGCTTCATTCTGCAATGTACAGTCATGTGTCAGCGATGCTCTCTAACGAACAACACGGTTTCATGAGAGGACGGTCCACAGTTACAAATCTTGTATGTAAAACCCAGTTTATCTGTGAAAAACTTGATAGACAGAGCCAAGTAGATGTCATATGCACCGACTTCTCGAAGACATTTGACAAATTAGACCATGGGATTTTATTGAGAAAAATGAGTCTATTTGGACTGTCCCCAGATTTAATGAAATTGTTTACTGATTATTTACATGATAGGCATCAGTTTGTTCAATATCGTGATTTTAAGTCTTTTAGATTCCTTCAGAGGTCTGGGGTTCCGCAAGGTTCGATACTCGGGCCGCTTTTCTTCAATATGTTTATAAATGATATCATATCTGGCCTGAATATACATTGTTTAATGTATGCAGACGATTTGAAGTTGTATGTCGAAATAACGTCTATTGCAGACTGCGAACGTCTCCAGAATGCATTAGACTTGGTTGAATCTTGGTGTAATAGGAACAGTTTACCATTAAATGCCACTAAATGCAATGTCATGACTTTCAGTAGAACATCTAATCCTGAAATGTTTGCATATAACTTAAACGATATTCTATTACAACGGCCCAATACTATTAAAGATCTTGGGGTCATCTTTGACAGAAAACTCACGTTTAATCCTCACATTGAGGCAATCACTTTAACAGCATTTAAACGACTAGGATTTATTATACGCAACCTTAAAGGCTTCACCAATGCACATACACTCCGCTTACTCTATGTGTCTCTTGTAAGATCTCGCTTAGAGTATGCATCGATAGTCTGGAGTCCTAT